>JAINUT010002502.1:0-22072 GCA_020205555.1 Panax stipuleanatus
ATTTCACTAATTCAATTTTTTTTTTAAACTAAAAAGTTTTAAAATTAAGATTTATTTCTAATTCAATTTCACTAATTGTGCTTAAAGTTTCATAAAATGAGTAAAGTTTCATAAAATATAGATTCAAAAAAATAAATAAATAAATAAAACTTTAATTTTTAAAAAAAAGTTTATTTTTTTCATTTTTATGTAAAATTTATTTTTAGAAAAAAATTTATGTCTTCTACTATATTATATGTATTCTTAATATTAGAAATTTTAAAAGCAAAAACTAAAAATAGAAATTAAAATACAAAAAATAGTGAAAGATAAATTAAAAAAATTGAGTTAATTTTTTAAATATAAATTATAAAACTATAAAAATACTTTATAATTTTCTTGGAAAAATTAAAAAAATAATAATAAAATTATTAAGGTTTTATAAAATGTAGATTAATTTTTTTTTATTTTTCTGAAAAAAAAAGTTTTTTAAAAAATGTATAAAGTTTCATAAAATATAGATTCAAAAAAATAAATAAATAAACTTTATTTTCATAAAACAAAATTACGAATTTTTCTTTTTTAAAAGATGTGTAAATTTTATTAAAAGTAATTAAAAATAAAAAAAATTAGTTTTAGTTTTTTTGAATCTATAGTTTATGAAACTTACGCATATTAAAACAATAACTATTTTTTTCCTAAAAATAATAATTATTTTTAAAACTTTTTAATTTCTTTTGAAAAAAAATGTAATTAGTTTTTTTATTTATCTTTTACTATTTTTTTATTTTAATTTCTACTTTGTCTTTGTTTTTAAAATATCTAATATTAGGAATATATAATAATCGTAAAGACATATTTGCCCTTAATAAAATGGATTGTGTCAAAATGGGTCGGATTGAGTTAAAATTTGGGCGGGTAAAAGGAACGGAATCGATAAAAAATGAACTTTAGAGATGAATTTAAAAATAAGTGACAACATGGAGAGACATAAGTGTCATTCAACCAAATAGAGAATATAGGAAGCAGACCTACCATAGAATGCTTTTTATATTTTTTTTGATATCAATACATGAGTTCTACTGTTAATACACAATATTTTTTTTAGATAGTTTGTGTACGTAATATTATTCTTACTATATGGTTAAGAGTTCAACTCCTTCCAAATCTCGTTCAATTAATGTTAGGTGTTAATGTAGAATTTGAATCAAAATATGTCCTATTTTAATTTCTATCTCAAATAGTAAAATACATTGTTATTCTCACACATAATCACACATATTTACTATGTGGTTGACGATTCAAATCCTTTCAAACTTCATTCAGTGTTCATATTCATTAAAATAATCTAGTGGGGTATTAATAAGGGTTTGAATTTAAATTTGTCCTATTCTTTGTCTCATTTAATAAATAACAAAAAAAAAGAATACATGATATAGGATGAGAACAGTAAATTTGGATTTGAGTGGGTGAAATGAAGTGGGTTGTTGGTTAGGCTCTTCCTGTATTATAGCCTAGAATATTGCCTAGAATATGACATATGCATTGTATATATCTTTGACCAATGCTAATGAGAAAGGCACGGATTACATTCTCACATGGTATCAAGAGCTTAGGTTCTATCTTCTCTCTACCTCTTCTGTGTAACCGTTCACCTCCCTCCCTGCAGCCCATCTCCTCTGCTCATCATGGCCGAGCAACCACCGCCATCCTCCACCATGTCCGAGCCAGCGAAGTTTCATCCGGCTTTAGCTGTCAACAACGTGAAGAACTTCATACCTATCACGTTAGACATGGAAAACTCTCAATACAATTCTGGGTTGCCCTATTCAAAATCCATGCGCGTGCTTATCAAGTATTAGATCACATCCTCCCTCCTTCCACCACCAACAAGGCTAAGCCATCTTCTTCTTCGATCAAGGAGACCGATACCGATTTTTGGTCTCGGCTTGATGCTATTGTTTTGCAATGGATTTATGGGACAATTTCCAATGATCTCCTCCATACTATTCTTGAACCTGATGACACGGCCATGGATGCTTGGAACCGTTTGGCGGATTTGTTCCATGACAACAAAAATTTGAGAGCCGTTCATCTCGAAAATCAATTCACTCATACTCACCTGGACGATTTTCCCAACGTGAGTACATATTGTCAAAGGCTGAAGATGCTTGCCGATCAACTCAAGAATGTCGGGGCGCCGATCTCGAACCAAAGATTGGTTCTTCAGATGGTCGCTGGACTGAACGATGCCTATGGTGGAGTCGCTACTTTGATTCAACAAAGTGATCCGCTTCCCCCTTTCTCTAAGGCTCGTTCAATGCTCGTTTTAGAGGAAACAAGCATGGCAAAGCGAGCAGCGGGAGTCCAGCACTACCCTATTTGCGGCTCCTCAACCAACGGCGGATGATACTACTCCAAGCCACGGATCCACTGCTCTGCAAGGTAGTTCTTCGCACAGTCGACACAGCGACAACCGCGGTAAGAAGGGCAATAACCGCAGTAGAAGCGGCAACAATCGTGGACGTGGAGGCCGCGGTGGGGGGCGTGGCATCCCGCCACAGCAATCACAGCAGCAAAAGTGGTCTGCCCAGCAGTGGCAATACCCTCCTTGGGCCGCCTGGACGTCACAGCCGTGGGCAACACCGCCCTGCCCATATCCAACGTCACCATGGCAGCAGCATCCACCAAGACAAGCAGGAGTGCTTGCACCGAGGCCACAACAAGCATATCAAATGTCAGCCGCCCCTCCAAGTGTTGGCTATGCTCCCACCGACATCGGCGCCGTAATGCACACACTCTCTCTATCTCAACCGGATGAACATTGGTACATAGACACCGGTGCTACCTCTCACATGACGGCAAATCAAGGTACTCTCACGTCATATTTTAATTTGAGCAAAAATCATGGTATTATTGTTGGTAATGGTAACACTATTCCAATTCATGGTTATGGTAGTACCCCCCCCCCCAACCCTCCTAACCCCCCTTTAAACCTAAACAACGTACTCCATGCTCCAAGCCTCATCAAAAATCTTATTTCTGTTCGAAAATTCACTACTGATAATATAGTTTCAGTTGAGTTTGATCCGTTTGGGTTTTCTGTGAAGGATTTACAGACGGGGAGGCGTCTAATGCGATGTGAGAGCTCGGGAGAACTCTATCCTATCACCACCAAAAATCGAGCCACACCACCCTCTGCTTTTGCTGTTGTTTCTCCTAGTTTATGGCATTCTCGCCTAGGTTATCCGGGAGATACTGTTCTTCGCTCTCTTTGTAGTAGCAATTTCATTAAATGTAATAAGGCCCGTAACTCTTTTTGCCATTCTTGTCCCCTTGGGAAGCATATTAAGTTGCCATTTCGTGACTCTTTATCTTTTACTACTATGCCTTTTGATATTGTTCACAGTGATTTATGGACATCTCCCGTTTTAAGTTCACGTGGGCACCGTTATTATGTCTTCTTTCTTGACAATTACAGTAATTTTCTATGGACTTTTCCAATCTCTCACAAGTCACGAGTTTACTCCATCTTTCAATCCTTTAAGGCATTCATACAAACACAATTTGAAAGGGAAATCAAAAACTTTCAATGTGACAATGGGCGGGAGTTTGATAATGGTCCATTTAGAAAATTTTGTGAATCAAATGGCATGCAATTTCGATTTTCTTGCCCTCATACTTCACCTCAAAATGGAAAAGCGAAACGAAAAATAAAGTCCATTAATAATATCATTCGTACATTGCTTGCCCATTCTTCCATGCCTCCATCTTTTTGGCATCATGCCTTACAAATGGCAACTTGCCTCCTCAACATTCTTCCAACTAAGGTATTATGGTACAAATCTCCCACTCAAATTCTATATCAGAAAAATCCATCTTAATCTCACCTTCGAGTATTTGGGTGTCTATGTTACCCTCTCTTTCCTTCCACTACCATTAACAAAATGCAAACTCGCTCTACACCTTGTGTTTTTTTGGGCTATCCTCCTAATCATCGGGGCTATAAATGCTATGACTTGTAGAGCAGAAAAATAATCATTTCGAGGCATGTAATTTTCGATGAGACTCAATTCCCATTCTCCAAATTACATACTCCCTCAACCACCTCGTATGATTTTTTGGATTCCAGAATTTCACCACTCCTACTACACTACATGCAAAATCAGCTTACTCCACATATGCCTCAAGCCCCACAACCAATTCTCTCACCAGCCCAATCTCCTCAACCGGCCAAGTCATCACAACACGACCAACTTCCACCGAGCCCACTTCCACCGAGCCCAGCCACACAAGAAAAACCATAGCCCCAACCGAATCCACCATCCCAATGTATGGCCACTCGTAGCCAACATGGGATCTTTAAGCCTAAACGCCAATTCAACTTGAGTGCTACCACTACCACATCTATTTCACCTTTACCACGGAACCCAGTGAGTGCTCTCAATGACCCGAATTGGAAATCAGCCATGTTGGATGAATATCATGCTCTAATTAAAAATAAGACGTGGGAGTTAGTACCCCGTCCACCTGATGTGAATATAATTCGTTCTATGTGGATTTTTCGGCATAAAATGAAATCTGATGGTTCTTTTGAGCGGCACAAAGCCCGTCTTGTTGGTGATGGCAGGTCTCAGCAGATTGGAGTTAATTGTGAGGAGACTTTAGCCCGGTGGTCAAACCGGCTACCATTCGAACTGTATTGAGCATTTCTTTGTCTAAATCTTGGCCTATTCATCAACTGGATGTCAAGAATGCTTTCTTACATGGCCATCTCAATGAAATAGTATATATGCATCAACCTATGGGATTCAAAGATCATACTCATCCAGATTATGTCTGTTTGCTAAAGAAGTCTCTTTTCGGCCTCAAGCAAGCACCCCGTGCTTGGTACCAGCGGTTTACAGATTATATTGCCACTATTGGTTTTTATCATAGCAAATGTGATCATTCTATCTTCATTTATCATCATGGCAACGACATTGCATATTCTACTCTATGTTGATGACATTATACTTACCGCCTCTTCAGATGCTCTTCGAAAGTCTATTATGTCTCTCCTTGCCTCTGAGTTTGCTATAAAGGACTTAGGTTCCTGAGCTATTTTTTGGGACTTGCAGTCACTCGTCGTGCAAATTATCTTTTCCTTTCTCAAAGAAAGTATGTAGAGGAGATTATTGATCGAGCTGGTATGTCTTCATGCAAGCCCTGTCCCACACCAGTGGACACTAAGCAAAAGTTAGGGGCAATTGCGGGTCCTTCCTACGAGGATCCCTCTCATTATCGGAGTCTAGCTGGTGCACTTCAATATCTCACATTCACCAGACCTGACATTTCCTACGCCGTGCAACAGGTTTGCCTGCATATGCATGACCCGAAGGAGGAGCACATGAATGCTCTTAAGCGCATTGTACGCTACATACAAGGTACCCTGACTTTGGCTTGCATTTCTATAAATCTCCTGTCACCACACTTGTCTCATACACAGATGCAGATTGGGGTAGATGCCCAGACACAAGACGTTCCACCTCCGGCTACTGTATGTTTATCGGCGACAACCTAATTTCCTGGTCCTCTAAGAGATAGCCCACTTTGTCTCGATCTAGTGCTGAAGCAGAATACAGGGGAGTTGCTAATCTTGTCTCCGAGTCTTGTTGGATCCGAAATCTTTTATTGGAGCTTCATTGTCCGGTCAACAAGGCCACATTGGTCTATTGTGATAATGTTAGTGCGATATATCTCTCAGGTAATCCTGTTCAACATCAGCGCACTAAACATATTGAAATGGACATTCACTTTGTTCGTGAGAAAGTTTCTCGTGGAGAAGTTCGTGTCCTCCATGTTCCGTCCCGTTATCAGATTGCAGACATCTTCACTAAAGGGCTTCCGCAAGTACTTTTTGATGATTTTCGGGACAGTCTAAGCGTCCGACAACCCCCCGCTTCGACTGCGGGGGTGTGTTAGATTATGTAAAGTAATCTTTGTTTATATATATCTTCATTTATTGTAGCCTAGAATATTTCGTAGAATATTGCCTAGAATCTTCCGGTATTATAGCCTAGAATATGTCATATGCATTGTATATATCTTTGACCAATGCTAATGAGAAAGGCATGGATTACATTCTCACAACATCATATTGGTAAAAGACATAATTGCCCTTCAAAAATGGGATGACTTTAAAAATGGATGACACTTTGGAGGGTCGAAATTGTCATTCAGCCTATAATTGACATCATATTGGTAAAAGACATCATATTAAAATATAAAAGCTAAACATAAAATTAAAATAAAATCAAACAAACAAGAAAAATAAAAAAAACTACTCCCTCCGTCCCAAAATAACTGTTCAGTATTGACTTTTTTTAGTCAAATTGATTATTTTTAAAATTAATAATTAAGCATGTATAAATATATTTTTAATATTATAAAAATTGGTATTCGTAGTAAATTGTATATTCTTTTTTTGTTATAACCTCTGCACCTATATTTTGGCAAAAATGGTACAAAAAATAGTTTTAAAAAATAGTCAATTTGACTTTAAAAAATCAAAACTAAGCAGTTATTTTGGGACGGATGAAGTATTTCAAAATATTTGGGAAAGATGACTCCTCTGCTCTCTCTTTATCTTATCTTTTCTCAATTGAACTCAAAAACTCTGCGTAGTCCGTACGCATCCATGGGCCAATTCGCCGTCGAGATCCTCATTCCTGAGGGTGAAGACTGAATTCAGAAGGCCCATATTTTCCATAAAATTATTATCGTTCTTGCCTTGGATCTTTCTTTGTGCTCTTCAAATAATTTGTTTTCAGAGTTTTTGAGGGACTACTTTAAAAGTGGGTGACAATTTGGAGGGACGGAGGAGACATTTAGCCTATAATTGACATCATATTGGTAAAAGACATAATTGCCTTTCAAAAAATGGGCTGGGTGTGAAATCGGGTAAAAGGAATGAAATTGACAAAAAAATGTCACTTTAAGAACTTAATTGTCGAAAAATGAACTTTAGAAACGAATTTAAAAGTAGGTGGCAAACCTACCTTCCATCCCGTATTAATTATAATACTTAATCATCTGATTAGCAGTCCAATATTGCCATTGCCTCTAGAGAAATTACATTAATCCAATTTGAATTCTTTTCTTCCTCTGGTCACGGCAAATGGGCTACGACATTGACTCTTTGATTCTCCAATGCTACGACAACCAGTGATTCGGCTCTGGCTTTCGCCCACGCGCACGTGCACGTGCCTGCGCTTGCCTATCGATGCCTGTTGAACCTCGCGCCCTCATGCGCCCAACTGTTAATGCCCGCGCGCTTTGCTGACGATGCTTGTGCCAACGCGCTGCACATCGCGCCAACGTGTTGCGACCTGCCACACACGCTGAGCCAACTTTGTTGCACGTCGATGCACTGACTGCCACTGTTTAGCTTCATTTTGACTAAGATTCAACTAATTCACGTCCATTTTCAGATCTCTATTCTCTTTTTCCTTTTCCTACATAAAAACAAATAAAACAACAAAAAAATATTCAACAACTCACAATTTTATCAAATCAAAAATACTCAATTCGTAGGTATAATACTCACTCATCATACATTTATTTATATTGCACGTGACCACCAAACTTCTAGATGACATGTAACATTCTTAGAGTCTTTTAAGATGAACAAGTTTTTCTTAAGAGATACTGCTGGTGGGAAATCATTTTCTACATCATATTTAATGTTTTGTGCAATAATTTCTGTTTAAGTTACTAGTCCTTGAGTTGTTCTTGACAAGTTTTTCAGGTTTTATTTTGGTTTTATTCTTTGAGTGCATATTTCCGATAGAGTTGGATGAGGAATATTTTAGGAAGTAACAACTTTAGTGGAGTGACTTATGCCTCTATCGTAGATTTGTAGCAGTTGTAATGAGATAAGAGGAACCGAGGGAGGTTTAGTGGTGCATTTTTTTATTATTTTTATTTTTATTTTTATTCTTTATTCTTTATTTATATTTTTTTTACTTCTTTTTGGGTGTTTTTTTTTTTGTGTTATTGGCTTTGTTAAATTCTACTTTAGTACATTTTGCGGTTCCAATTGTGGCCCTTTTTCAAATCTTTGGGAATAACCATTTTGTAATGCTTTGGGTTTTAATAAAATTTATTTTCGCCAATCAAAAAAAAATAATTTATGATGGCAACCAAGGTGCGTTGACAAACAAAATGAGAATCAATAATTAGTGTCCTCTTGGAAAAGAAGAACTGAAACTAAAACAAGAACAAGTGCAAATTTGAAGCCAAGATGATAGAAACAATTAAATCAAGGCTTTTGTAGGCAAACTTATTTCCCTGTAGGTGTACTTGCTTCATTATTTATCTTTGAGAATATGAATGATCCAAGGCCTAAGACTATCACCCGTTCTTCTTCATAAGTATGATGCTTGAGCTATCTTCTGAAATTACTTCTGCCTTTTTCATGCTCCAAGCACTCAACCTTGAGATTTCTACAGTCATAGTTCCATTGTTAAATGCATAGAGATGGGCGTCTTCCCCAATTGCCACCTTTGGATAAACTCTGGAGGTAATGCAAGTTCTCCCGGCTCCTCCAAAACTCTCGACGATAGAGTGGTCAATCTGAAAAACTTAATATAAGTTGCACTATAACATGAAATTACATAAACCAATACGGATTACTGATCAATGCACCAAGATTCTTAATGAATCCTTTTCTCGTTGAGGATCCATGTCGACGAAAGCTTCATATGTTTTTTGTCAATCCCGCTTCTAAGAGAAGACCTATTAAGAATTGAAATGTGGATCATAATTTATGGAAAATATGAAACCTATAAACTGGCAACTGTTGGGTTCGACGAATGGTCACTACCACAGGGTAGTCCGGAGTATCGCTCTCTGGTGAGCAAGCGGCTGCCCAGCTCGCTAGTGAGCTGGCGGGGTTGCAAGGAGGCAACGCTCCTGCAAGCCAAACACAAAGTGCAAATGGGCTTGGTGATTTATTAGTAGTCCGGTCTTGGATGTTATTAATATATTGGACCTCTTTACTAATGAGCCCATATTACAGAAGTTAGGATTTTATAGTTACTATAAAAATAATTTTTGTTTGTGTGTGAATCATTATAGAGTGTGTGAGACATCTGATGAATACATCAGACAAGCATGACTAGTCAAATTTGTGGTATATCGCGTGTTCGTACTTTTTCGTCTTTCATATAATATGTGTGATTGCAATATTATTCGTTCTTAAATTCTTAATAGTTGTAAAATCAAATAAGACTAGAAATCAACCTGCTTTGATCACTACACATTAGGACAATAAATCTGTTCTTGCCTCTGAATATTCGGAAGAAAACAGCTGTTTGTTCCGTCAAGTCTTTCGATGCCAGAGCTAACAATCCAAATGGTCCAAATTTTCCACTGACCAATGAATTTTTATTTGAACATAATATTTGGGGATCAACCCAGCTAGGATCTACAAACTCAGCCTCATCAAGTTTTGACAGTTCAAAAGAAACTTCGACATCCACCTTGTATGATCAAAGGAAGTTGTTACCTCAGTGCATCAAATACCTTGCTGCTATATTTATACACATTTATTCTTGATGATTGCTATGTATATATACTTATCACTAGACTCGCTACAACTTGAGCGAACTTCCAGGGCTCCCGTGTTATATATATAGTACTTCTTACATTTATAAAACGACGACTTTTAAGGATAATTGTATGTTCTCAAATATAGTTTTAGTATTAGCTAGGAATTGAGCTATGTTGATTTGATATTGAAATATGTCTAATTTTGTAACGGAGTAAAAAGAAAATTTTGTCTCTAATTTTAAAACTGAGAGAGTATTACATAAAAAGAAAATAAGTACTCAAAAAATAGGAACATGAATATATTACTAGGATCCAAATACTCACTTGTGAAGCTGTGATACCTGAAACTTCAAAAACTGACCCACTTTCAAGTTTCTTATCATGAACGCTAATTTGGTTTTCATGTAGCGTTTCTATTTCTTCAATTGGCCACTGCACTAATTGATTTCTGGTTGAATCCAGCCAAATACTCCTGGGAAATGACTGCAAAGCAAGATAGACAACATGAAAATTTACATCTTCAATAAAAAGTCATGCAGATGCTAATATAAGTTGAGCTAATGCTCTTATTTAATGATTCATATTGTCATTTAAACCATTCCTGCCCAGCGGTAACTCTTGGCTTATGGTTTTATGAGATCAATGGTTCAATTCTTGGGTGTGTGAGTGTGGTGTGTGTGTGGAAATTAACAACAACAAAAAAACCTGAGAAGTTTTTACTCCAGTAATTTCAGAAATCCAAAATATTCAAGATTCCAATAATTTACCTGTAGTCTGGACCATCCTTTCTGTATGCTATCTTCTTCACTATCAGACTCATTCACCCAAGCCCACAATATCCTTCTGTTCTTGACACTATCGAAGAACGTCTTTGAAGCATAAAATTTTCCATAATCATACCTCATGTCCACACTAGTACCCAGAAAGTCGCTCTCGGGGATGAATTTTTCGGTCTCACAAACATATGTCCCAAGAATGTAGCAGTCATGATGATTGTCAAAGTAGCTCACTTTCAAAATATGCTTAGTACTTAAGTCTATGACGGAAGTGTCAACTCCATTTGTGCTCGTACTTGGTCCAGTTAATAAAATTATCACTCCGGTAGAGAATCGCCATTCCACGTTTATTGCGTTGGCTTCCAATAATAACCCTCCATATTCCATCCGGACCCTGCCAAGCAGTTGTCGGATCTCTAAAATCGTCGAACTTGATTCCATCTGGAGTATTGATCACAGGATTTTGCAAAATTTTAACCCATTCTCTAAGAAATGGGTCGGATAAATTCTTTGGCATGGCTAGATTCTGAACCTGATAATTGTTAGCATCAATACCGGTGTAAAAAATGACAGGTTTGTTTCCTGGAAGGATTGTGACAGAACCTGACCAGCAGCTGTTTATGTCAAAAGACTCATTTGGTTCAATGGAAGGATTGAGATGGATCCAGTTTATGAGATCATATGATACAGAATGTGCCCAAACCATAGCACTACCAAACTCTGCACCATAGGGATTGTATTGATAGAACAAATGGTATACTCCCATGTAGTACATTGGTCCTGCAACATACAAGTTTTATAGCACTCATTAGACAGTTTTTCCATAATCAACCATTGAAATATTAAAACTATATATTAGGGATTAAGATTCCCTCCATTACACCTATCTTTCAATTTCTCTCAATCATATTTAACGACATAAATATTACATTTAATGACAATAAAATTCATCGCAAACAATTAGCGACACAATAAAATTCGTTGCAACGAATTGTGTTGCTGAAAGTGTCGCTAAGATCAAATTTTCTGTTGCTAAATGTATATTGAGAGAAATTAGATGAGATGTAATGGAGGGGATCGTAATCCATAAATTGGCCATCATGTTTTCACAAGTTCACACAAACACATCATTAAAGTTCTTCCATAAAAACACTTCATGTAAAGTTTCTCAAAAGTTAGATGAGTTGCACTGAAAAAATTGGGATTTGACTCCCCTCTATTATATTTTCCCTCAAATTCCATCTAATACACCACTTTTATCATCTCAACATTTTTGTTACTAATGATACAACTCTGCTAATAGGTATTGAATGATGATGACATCAATACTACAAAAAATTAGAATCATTGAATCATCAAATATTAAAGATAGGGATCTCACTTGCCCAACTCAAAAGCTCAGTTGGAGGGAATGGTTGAAACAACCTTTCCATTCAAGAATTTAGTTCCAGACTTGAGGAAATCAGAATCTGATCATTTGGATGGTAGAGCTGATGGTCTTGGGTTTAGGTCCATTCATAAATCAATGCCCCAAATCTCACTTCCTGAGCCGGCAATATTGGTTTCGCGAGCTTAATGCTGTAACAGGACAGTTTCTTTTTATTTCATAGAGTTCTTGGATTTTAATGTCATTTACTTTTCATTGCAGGTGGGAAAGGGCTTTACAACATTGGCTTGAAGCTGCAAGTCCTTTTCTTTCAATTGCGCGCCATTTATAGACCTATAAGCACAATTTTATAGTTGTTTATCAGAAGGAGCCAATTTATGAAGTAAATGCGCAGCATGTCTATTACTACCTCCATTCCATAATAATTGACTTTTTTTAAAAAAAAATTGTTCAAATTTTTATCGTTTGCAACTTCCTAGGAGAATAAATTATTTATTTTCTATATCATCCCTAACTTATCTTATTGTCCCAATAAATTTTCTCCATTATATAGTACTCATTAAATTTCATACAAATTTTAACTATTAAATGATAGTACTAAATGACTTTCTTAATTTATGTGCATGAAACTAAAACGACTGTTATTATGGAATGAAAGTAGTATTATTGAATCCTCTTCTATATAGTAGCAAGTCCAATTTCCCTACATGAGAGCCAATAATCATAATTGTCCACTAATAATCCTTTCTTTATCTTTTTACATATAGATCCACGCCATCCGTATGGACACAATTTACACGGAACTGACGGAAGTGGTTAGCATGAAGTTTATTTTGGGGTAAGTTGGTCAATTGGCCAATAGAATACCGACACGCAGGCGAGACTGTATATGTGTCAGCATTCTATTTGCCAATTGATCAACTTATCAAAAAAATAACTCCATGCTAACCGGATCCAATTTACACATGTATTATGATAGACCTACTACCGCTACTACCTCAATTGCATTAGATACCTAACAAAAAACCTTCAGCACAAGCAATATCTTGTCTTTTCATTATTGGAGACAAATTGAAGACTCCGGTACCATGAAGTTAATTTCATGATAAGTTGGTCAATTGACAAATACAGTACTGACAGCGTGTTAGAATTAGAGAGATCTTCCTTCGCCTGCGTGTTAACATTGTATTGATCAATTGACTAAAGTTAACTTATGTTAACCACTCCCCAAATTGAAACATCAAAAAACCAAGTAAAAATGAGAGAACAAAGGGCAAAATATAAATTTTATAAAATCTCCAAATAAACTTACCGTTAGGATCTGAGTATTGAAGACACCCATGATGATATTTCGCAACAAGAATCGAACATGTTATGCAACACAAAAAAGGCATGATTAACGTTTAACAGATATAATCAAACAGAAACAACTGGGTTCAATTCGAAATTTTAAGATTCGGCGAAAAGAAAAGACTAAAGCAACAGTAACATACCATTCATCCAGTTTTGTGAAGGTTGGAAGTGATAATCTGTTCTGTAAGGATAATCTGAAGAAACAAGTGTACAACTTTCAGAAGATTGATAGTTTCTGCAAATAGGATTAGCAGCACTAAGTGAAATACAAATAAGCAAGACCAGAAATATCTCCATCTTCATATTGACTAGCAAGAATTAGGAAAGAAAGCCCTAAGAAATAGGTATCACCCTTTTAAAGGGAATCATGTCAGTTCTGTCCGATAGGACTTGCAAACTTTTGGATGAACCAGACTAATTTATGAAGAAAGGTTTAATTAAGGAGATTAATTATACATAATATATCATCGTTTCACGTCAACGACAAATCAGAAAGGGGTTCATAGTCTTTCTTTAATAGAATCGCGTGTACCTGCCCCCAGTATGCAACTTATACTATCCAGTTCTTCTACACTAACCCGAAATTCCGAATTTTTTTTTTATTTTTTTTGCTTTGTCTCCCAAAAAATGTATAATATTTTTTTAATCGAAATTTTTACAGAATTCAGTAATTTTTATATAATTTAGATACATATAAAAAATTGTATTGCACATTCCAAAATTACTAAAAAAATTCAGTTGAAAAAAATACTATACATTTTTTGGGAGTGAAAGCAAAAAAAATATATTTAGACCTGTCACTAGACTTGTCGGAATTTCCAGTCCCCCTAGACTTATTGTATACTACCTTCATTCCATAATAATTAACTTTTTAGAGGAAAAAATTTATTCCAATTTATTTATCGTTTATAACTTTTAGGAGAATAAAATATTTATTTTTTTATATCACCATTAATTTCTCTAATTGTCCCAAAAATAATTCTCTCTTGTATGAATAGTTTTCAACTTCCCCTTAAGGGCCAATGATGGAATTTCATATAAATTTTAATTTTTAAATGATAATATTAAATGACTTTCTTAATTTATGTGCATGAAGTTAAAACGACTATTATTATGAAATAGATGTAGTAATTTGGAGTAATATTTTTTAAAATAAGTTATGATTTTCATAATTAAATTCATGTGATTGGTTTACTTTGGAACGAAGCGAGTATATTTATATTTTTTTAGTTGCAACTAGTCCATCTAATCAGGTGATTACTTTATGAAGAAAGGTTTAATTAAGAAGATTAATTATACATAATATATCATCGTTTCACGTCAAGGACAGATCAGAAACGGATTCATAGTCTTTCTTTAATAGAATCACGTGTACCTGCCCCAGTATGCATCTTTTTGTTAATAAATTACAGTCTTTCTTTTTGTTAATCTTTCTTCTTTCGTACTAATTTATTATTTATTTTTAATTTTTTTTACAGTCTCAGGGTACAAGAGATTTTATTGAGTAGAAACATTAGAAGCAAAAAGATGGTTAAGAGTCGAAACATTAGAAGCAATAAGTTGGTTAATACTCCCTCCAAATTAAATTATCTGATGTTTTAAAGATTTTTTTGTTATACCAAAATAACTGCACTTTGCTCTTTTCTAGACAATTAAAGTTGTTATATTACAAGTTTACTTTATTTATTTGAAAAACTCTATGTGGACATGAAAATTAGACGTGAGTGTATTTAAATTTTATTTATTTGTATTTTGACCTCCAATGGTGGGTAAAAATATAAATAAGTGAAGTTCAAATACACTCATATTCAATTTTCATGTCCACCTAGAAGAGCTCTATTTATTTACTTTCCAAAGAAGATAGCTGGAGTATTACTCTGGAATACCAAAAAAAAAACATTTGTTATTTTAAACTAACTTAAAATCTAGAAGCATTCTTTTGTATCTATAAACAGGGGCGGATCGTGGAGTAGACTTTTGGGGCTATAGTCCGGCCCAAATTTTTTTTTTTACTAGATATACTATATAAATATGTAATCCAAAGCAAATAAGTATCGTATAATATCATTGGTCTGCCTAACCCAAATGTATAATTTTGGTATTATAATATCATTGGTCCGCCTAACCCAAATGTATAATTTTGGCATTATAATATTTTTAGTCCGTCCCAATTTTTATTCCTGGCTCCGCCCCTGTCTATAAAGGGAATGATGGTGGTGATATTGAAAAAGTCAGCAGATTGTGTGGAGATAAGTAGACTATAGAGAGCCTCACAAAAGAGAGTGAGAAGTAAGAGAGACCCATACTTCAGAGTATGAAGAAATTGTGTTGTAATCCTCTAGAAGTGCCCAGAGAAGAAATCTTTATAATCTCATTATTTCATATAGTGGAAGAATTTGCTCGGAAGTTGGCCAGTAGTTTTTCTCTCTACTTTGAGGGATTTTTCACATTAAATCTAGTGTTCTTCTTGAGTTCTTTATTTTTCTTATTATCTGATCTGGTTCCAGTTTCCTTCGGTATATTGTCATCCCTCTAAATCTGTGTACTAATTACAGCAGACATGGTGCATCACTATTCATTCACATACTTGCTAACTAGCTATTATTATAAGCTTGGCTACATTATACATTAATTATCTATATTATTTACACATACATGCTCAGATCTTACTTCACAATATGAACTAATAATTAGTTCTTATTACATCATTAATTATTTATTTAACTAATACAATATTATTTATTGTTTTTCCCCGTGAGCCTTGCCCTTTCATTTATCTCTTATACCAGACTTTTCGGGTTCCTCGATCTTAGTTGTAAACATAAAATTTTTATACAATATTAAACAACTATTTTGCTTAGCAAGTATAGCACTTTAATATAAAATAACTGGAAGCGAATTATTATTCAAGAATTCAAAATGTAACACCCTCATTCTAAAATAGAAAGGGAGGTTACTCAAAACACAACATAACTGAACGAAAGCTCTATGCCACGAAAGAATAGTATTTAAAACTAATAAATATCAACAAGGTCAAAGCAGAATAAATGCCAAACTGGCCCAAATCATAATCTGAAATAATTATTACAACTCCAAAGAAATTAATATGTCCAGCCTAAACAGAATATTCCTAGACCATTGGATTGAAAGGAGCTCTCATCACACTTGCCCTTGATTCCCTTGATTACCTGCCGGAGGAAAAACACAGCATAAGCCAAACGCCCAGTACGGATATAGAATACAAGAATAATGAAACGAAATAACTAACTCAATAAATGAACTGAACGAAACTGAAACGAAAAAACAAACTAACACAGTGAAATAATAGGCTGAATCAAATGGCTGGGTGTTATTTCATACCGAGCTCAAAACAAAACAGAAATATACCTTGCCACATAGGCAAGTCAAATAATGCCACACAGGCAAGTCACACATATTAGACCGCGAATCCAATGCATGTAAAATCGGAAGGCGTATTTGGCACAAACATCACCACTCAGCAGAGCATAACAGAAAACTAGAGTCGACCCATACGCCTCCCATAACAAAACACCAAATGGCCAACTCCCACCGGAGCACAAAACGGAGATGCCGTGGACTGATCACACCGCCACGGAAGGTGTCATGCCTCTCGTGCCAAGAGGACATGCCTGTGGTACCCCCACAGGTGGTTATAGCTCAGGTATACCCTATGGTATATTCTAATAAAATATCTTGTCACAACACATGCGACATAATATCAACACAAGGGTTTCTAATACGTACTTGTTAAACTGAAACGAATCATCAACAAAAGTCTCCAAAAATATTATCATGTACTTTCTACAAATATCGAAATAAATACTAAACATGATACAAAATCAAGAGTACAACACACGAGTTCTAACTATCAATGTCAAGACGAAACTATCACAAGAATTTGAGAATGAACAATTAAGAGAAACAATAACCAATTTCGAGACGAGAAACAAAACGAACAAATTCAATTTAATAAGAGAATCGCTGAAGGAGTACAAAATCCGTACCTGAATTAAGCAATGTAACACCCAAATTATATTCCAAAATCTATTCGTTAAACTCCTTCCGTCCAATCTAAACATAAAATAATATATAATTACTTAAGTAAAATCGTACATACTATTATATAACTTTTCTTTACCAAATCAAATTATCATTTATTATTATTATTATTATTATTATTATTATTATTACCAAATAATACGTAATTTGATGTCCTTATACACAAATTAGGCCAAATTTACCTGCTGACATTATACATATGATTCCTTCCAAAACTAAATTCATGTTTGCATTCATGAATCCAAATATCTACACATACTGACTTTCATTCCATAACATTTTATATATATATATATATATATATATATAATATACAATATAGCATACCAGATTACATGAAACTTATTCATCCTAACTATATTATATATATATATATATATATACAACCCACTTTATGTTTATAGCACTAAATCAATTTCACGTGCACATGCAATATACGTGGATTCCATGTATGTGAATTCTAAAATCAACAGAATATGCGGTTGCTGTTGCAATTAATTGATTCTAATTTTCAACTATTGAATACATACTCGTGATATTTATAAACAGAATAAGATTTTACCTTGATTAAATTCTCCACTCTCTTTTTTTCTCTTTCTCGCCTCTTGCCGCCTCACGCCAATTTTTTCTTTCTTCCTCTCGGTTGGTATGAGATGCAGTGTAAGTAGTTAGGTTTTATTTATTTATTAATTAGTATATTTTATTAATTCTCCAAATTTTAATAGGATTTAAAATTACCCAAATACAAATTAGGCCCAATTAGTGTAGTCCACATATTTAAATACAATTTGACCCAAACACAATAAGAGTCCAATTAAAATATTTAAAATAAAGTTTTAAAAAGTCATTTATTTATTTATTTCCGGGTATTACATCACCTACCCCTTAAAAAGGATTCCGTCCTCGGGATCAAAAGAACAAAACGAACTTAATTACCAAAAAGATGCGGATACTCCGCTCGAATTGACTCCTCCATCTCCCAAGTAGCTTCTCGCTCCAAATGGTTTCTCCACAAAACCTTAACAAATGGAATTGTCTTCCTCCTCATAACTCGCTCTTGACGATCCAAAATCGCCTCGGCTTGCTTCACACAAGTAAGATCATCACTAATCTTATTGAACGAATATTGCACCACATGCAACGGATGATATTTATAACTCGTCAACACCGACACATGGAACACATTGTGCACAGCTAGCTATGGAGGCAAAGCTAACCGATATGCAACCTCACCAATCCTCTCCAGAATCTCGAATGGGCCAATATAACGCGGACTAAGCTTCCCTTTCAAACCAAATCGTCGAATACCCTTCCAAGGAGAGACTTTTAGAAACACATGTTCACCAGGTTCAAACTTTAAGGTCCTCCTATGCTTATCAGCATAACTCTTCTCCGCGTGATCGAGCCGACCTCAATTTTTCCTTAGCCACCGCTACCTTCTCTGTAGTGATTTGAACTAACTCAGGCCCTTCTATGGCTCTCTCGCCAACCTCATCCTAACAAGTTGGTGCCCGACACTTCCTACCATACAACGCCTTAAACGGAGCCATCCCAATACTTGCATGCCAACTATTGTTATATGCAAACTCAACTAGGCTCAGATAATCATCCCAATTACCTGACCACTCAAGTGCACAAGACTCAACATGTCCTCCAACGTTTGAATGGTCCGTTCGGATTGCCCATCGGTCTGCGGATGGAAAGCAGTACTAAAGTTGAGCCGAGTACCCCAAGCTCGTTGAAACCCTTTCCAGAATCGTGAAGTGAATCGTGGGTCCCAATCCGAAACAATAGACACCGGAGTACCATGAAGTCTAACAATCTCCTGTTGAAATATCTGTGCCAACCTATCCACCGAGTAGCCTTCGTGGATGGCCAAAAAGTGTGCCGATTTAGTCAACCGATCCACCACAACCCAAATGGCATCATTCTTCCTGAAAGTCTTCGATAAACCAGTCACAAAATCCATCGTGATCTCTTCCCACTTCCACACTGGAATGTCTAACTGTTGCAGCAAACCACTAGCTCATTGATGTTCTATCTTCACTTGTTGACAAGTGAGACACTTCCCAACATATTCAGCCACATCTCGCTTCATCCCATTCCACCAAAAAATTTACTTCAAATCCCTGTACATTTTTGTAGAACCTAGATGAATAGAAAATGGCGAACTATGAGCCTCCGTCAAAACCGACTCCCGAATGATTGGATCAGACGATACACACAACCGCTCACCCAACCAAATCACACCATGGTCATCAATACGAAAGTCGGGCTGCTTGCCCTCCTCTATATTCTGTGCCATACTCCACAATTCCCCATCTTCCTTTTGAGCTTCCTTAGCCCTTGAAATAAGAGAGGGCTCCACTCTCATACCTGCCAAATGCCTATCTGAACCTTGGACATACAACTCCAACTCTAGTCGCTCCATATCCGAAATAAGCTGAGGTTGTGTAATAAGAGCTGCTACACTTTCTGAACTTTTTCGACTAAGAGCATCTGCAACCACATTTGCCTTCCTCGGGTGATATTGAATCCTTGTATCATAATCTTTTAGAAGCTCCAACCAACGCCTCTGCCTCATGTTAAGCTCCTTTTGAGTGAAAATGTATCTAAGACTTTTGTGATCGGTGAAGATATCACAAGTCTCTCCATACAAATAGTGCCTCCAAATCTTTAGAGCAAAGATCACCGCTGCCAACTCCAAATCATGTGTGGGGGTAATTCACCTCATAAGGTTTAAGTTGCCTAGAAGCGTAAGCAATCACCTTACCGTGTTGCAACAAAACACACCCCAAACCCTTCTTTGAAGCATCACTATAAATCTGATAACCTCCTATTCCTGAAGGCAATGTAAGTATAGGAGCTGTCACAAGTCATTTCTTCAACTCTCCTCGAAACTCTTCTCGCGCTCCTCATTCCACACTAACTTCGTGCCCTTTTTCATCAACTGAGTTAATGGCAAAGCAAGCAAAGAGAATCCTTCCATAAATCTCCTATAATACCCTGCTAAACCCAAGAAACTCCTAATCTCTGTCACAGTAGTAGGTCTCGTCCACTTAGTGATAGCCTCAACCTTCGCAGGATCCACCTTAATGCCTTCAGCAGAAACAACGTGGCCCAAAAATGTAATCTGCTCCAACCAAAACTCGCATTTAGAGAATTTAGCATACAATTTCTCTGTCTGCAAAATTCCCAACACTGTTCGAAGATGTTCCTCATGCTCCTCCTTAGACTTAGAGTAAACCAAAATGTCATCAATAAAGACAATAACATATTGGTCCAAGTACTCCTTGAACACACGGTTCATCAAATCCATAAACACTGCCGGAGCGTTAGTCAACCCAAATGGCATCACCAGAAACTCGTAATGCCTATAGCGAGTACGAAAAGCTGTCTTAGAGACATCCTCATCTCTAACCCTTAACTGATGGTAACCCGACCTCAAGTCTATCTTTGAAAACTTCGCCCCCTGAAGTTGGTCAAACAAGTCTTCAATCCTCGGCAATGGATACCGATTTCTGATAGTAATCTTGTTCAATTCCCTGTAGTCTATGCACAACCTCATAGACCCATCTTTCTTCTTCATAAATAAAATCGGAGCACCCCACTGCGAGACACTCGACCGAATCACACCACGATCTAACAGCTCTTGCAACTACTCCTTCAACTTCTGCAACTCCAATGGTGCCATCCGATACGATGCCTTAGAAATAGGTCCCGCACGAGGAACAAGCTCAATAGTAAACTCAACTTCCCGCTGCGGTGGCAACCCTGACAACTCCTCAGGAAACACATCGGGAAACTCACGAACAACCGAAATATCCTCAACACGAGACTCACCCTTGGTGGTATCCTTCACAAATGCCAAATACCCCTCACAACCCTTTGCTACTAACTTCCCAGCCTTCAAAGCTGAAATCAACTTCACCACTCTACTCGGCTGTGAACCCTGAAACATGAATTCTGGAGACTTCACATCTCCAAATATAACCTTTTTCGCCTAACAGTCGATAGTGGCCTACTGCTTATCCAACCAGTCCATCCCAAGAATGACATCAAAATCATGTATACACATCGGAAGAAGATTAGCCCTATGAATCTTGTCTCCAAAGCTGATCGCACACCCTCGATATAAATCAAAATAATAACAGAAGTCCCCATCGGGGTAGCAATAGACATAACAGAATCTAAAGACTGAGATGGCACACCAAGGTGCCGAACAAAAGACTGAGCCACAACAAAATGAGTAGAACATGTATCAAATAAATAGAAACCTCACGACTACCAACTAAAAGAGTGCCAGAAACAATACCTGGCGCACCTGCCGCTTGATTATATGTCAAGGCAAACACTAGACCACCTTGACGCTGACCTCCATTACCACCATGATCACCGCCTCCACCATTACCACATGGCCCGGTACAATCTCTAGCCATGTGACCCATCTGTCCACATAAGAAACATGCACCGGTAACTCTATGACACTGTCTTCTCGGATGATTAGCCCCACACATGGCACAAGGAACTATCGGAATAAGATTTAGGTTACCCCCACCAGCTGGTCCCGGATAACGACCCTGATTTTGCCCCTGCTGACGATTCTGCCCTTGTTGAGGATTTTGTCCATACCAAGGTAGCTGAAGCTGACAATTCTGCCCTTGCTGAGGCATCTGCTGATTACCTCTATTCTGATTCTGACCACGCCACTGCCCTTACTGGACACCATGATTTCTGTTCCACTGACCACCTTGATTTCTCCCATGCTGACCCGAAGCTTGACCCTGCTGGTCATCTCTGTCCCTCTTTCGATTCCCTTCTGGTTTAGAAGATCGAAAATCCTGCTGCTCCATGTCAATGTTCTTGGCCGCATTAGCCACAGCTGACACATCTGCAAACTTGG
>JAINUT010002505.1:0-21024 GCA_020205555.1 Panax stipuleanatus
ATGTAGCCAGAAACAAAATTGTTATCGACTAATCAAATCAAGCAGCAAGAAAATCTAAAAGATACAAGTCGTTGTATGTGCACCCGAAAATATATCATTCTTTACACGAACTGGATCTGGCCCTCTCAGTTACCGAAGTTTAAATAATAATAAATAAATAAATAATTATAAAATATTATGATTCGTGGACTTGTACACTCCTGAAATAATAAAAGAGCTTAGGATCATGGTGATTGTAATTCCCAATAGTCATTCTATTAAATGCAAAATTTTGGGAGGCTAATATTTGCTTTCTTGGGTACAGCATTCTCTAGTGGACGGAATGGAAAGAAATAAGATATTGCGTATTCTTACAACTTGTTGACTTTGCTTTTCACACAGAGATCTAACTTTGACTGCCCAGATGAACCACATAATCATCAATGCAGCCTTTACATGAACAAACCAGTATTCATCATTCAAATAAGACCTGTTTCAGTGCTCGATCTGAAAATCGGATATGGTGTCGAAGTAACCAGAATGTCATAATTCTTCATTAGTCTGTTCACCAATTATATTATCATACCTCAAAACAAACAGTATCATGTCCTGTGTTTTATTACACTGAAACAATGACAATGTTATTATTTGGTCTCTCCATAAAAAGGCTGAAATTACAGCAAGGGCCGAAATGGGAGAAAAGGAATCCCCTTGGCCATCTCTAGCAATCTTTCAGAAAGTGCCTAATCCTCACTATAGCTTGATGTATTCACTTCTCTCTCTAATGTGCTAAAATTTCATGTTGACGCCCATACCCTTAACTTTCTATGTCTGTAACTTTGTTAATTAAGACTAAAATATAGCATTCAAAGATTCCTTGCCTTCTTTGGATAGGTAGAGAAGATTCAAAAAATAGAAATGCAGCTTTCTTGAAAATGAACAAAATCAATTATTACCTGTTTTATAAATATACATATATTTATATACAAATGTATAAAGACGTGTATATATGTGTGTGTGTGTGTGTGTCTACATACATATGTATAAAGGAGAATGAAGCACATTACCTGAAGGCATCGCACATATCTCTTTGTATATCCTAAATCATTTACTAAAGGAACTTCCAATGCTTTTGCCAACTGACGAGCTGATGCAACAAACCTACAGCAGAAGTTATTGATCTCAGAAACACATCACTTATTAAATAAGGTGTATTTAGAACCCAATTGACAAATGTAATACAGCAGTCAGCACCAAAATTTTACAAGTAAAACTGAAAACCATTTGTTATACTGGTTTATTAAATAGTTAATTACTTTTCTAACTTTATTTACACATACAAAAGAAGCATATAAACTTATAAAGAATTAAAGATAAGATCCATCACTGCAGCCCCTGTCGAAGGAGATGGAAGGGACTTTGTTCACACTTGCAACAAGGGAACATACACATGTTGAATGTAATATAGATATGTATGCATTAGAAAATCGAAACATTAGTTGTGAACTCTGTCTAACGCTTGTCCCCATCAGACTAGTTGAGAAACTCAGATAAACTTCACAAACTCTCTAACTAACTAGGAGACAGAAAACTATGCCCGTCTTCCTTAATCACCGCTTCGAGATTGGGCAAAGTCATGACTTTGTAGGTGGCAAGTAAAGTAAATTGTTGGCTGGTAAAGTCTATTGCTAGATGAGGAACAGTGCTCAATGAACATATATCATAAAATCAATCATATATATATACACACACACACACACACACACATAAATAGACACACACACACTGAGAAAGAGAGAGAGACTAATAGAGAGAGAAGAAATGGGCATGAATTTAAAGTCAAGTCTGTAATTTATTTAAGATTTTTAATCAAAAAAAGAGAACATATGAAGGAACTGGCAAATTCCCATCTAAGGTAGGAGGCAGAAAGCTGAAAAACTTGAGAAAAAAATGTGACATAAGAATATGAGACTTACATATTACAATTATTTTGCAACTCTGGAACAGATAAGTTAGGTGATGCACTTTGAGTAGCAGCCTGATACTTTTGAGCTGCAGCGCCAAGCTGACTAACCTGCAGAGTATAATCAGTAATAGTCAGATATGAATCACACAACTGCTATAATACTTCAATCTTGCTCTATACTACAAAATTTCAGTCACAATGCATAAGTTCACTCATACAAAAACAAAATTAAGTCACAATGCATAAGTTCAATCATACAAGTTTCATACAGATAGCAAACACACATAGCCCAAATACCACATATAAACGTCACCTTTAGCTGATTCCAGACAAAACACACCATGAAACTTTTTTTTTTGGATAGGTAATCAAATGTTACCAGGAACAGGGATCACTATGGTACATGGAACAGGAAAGGAAACACTACTTGGAATGGAACAGGCTATAGTGGGAAAGGCTTCTTCAGAATGCTCCTGAACGCAGGCAAGAGATTAATTCAGACCAGGGAATGCTTATTATGGAAGGGTTGTGTGTGTGCGCGTGTGTCAACAAAATGAATTATGGTATATAGAAAAGGTACTAAAATGTTATGAGACTTGACGGTGACCTGTAACAAATAGACTCTTCAGTTGAGAATGTACTACTCGTGTTGACATGAGTGGACATGGGTGTGGGTATGGGATCCTTGTCAGATCCTTCACTTGTCGGACAACATTGAGTCGTAAACAATTGATATTGTACCCATAAATTTTATGATAGTTGAAACCAACCCATAAACTTAGTACTCCCTCTGTCCTCAAAAGCATGTCCGAAAGTACACTAGCATTTTGTCCTCAAAAGGATGTCTAAAAGTACACAAACTAAATTTAAAATAAGGAATAAACGCTAATTTACCCCAAGCACATATCCCCATACCAAGGTTCTACTCCCTAGTTAGTTTTGGTATTTGTGTGGGTCCAAACAAAGGGTATAGTTTGAACAAATTTATACTTTCCTTATGTGTCGGCCTTAATTTGTGTGCCCAGTATACTTTTAAGCATCCTTTTGAGGACGGAGGTAGTATTTTTTCACCAATATGTCATATTTAAATCATCACTTAAATATACCCCATTAATTACCTTATATTCAAATTAGCACCAAATGTTGTTTTTCTCTAAATCTCAAAAACAATAACTTTAAACACATCACTTTTCATATCCACCCAGACTTATCTAAATTTAGATCCTTTAACATTGTGTCCCCACTTCCTATCCTATATTTTAGGAATAAACAGTCTGACACCTAGACACTACCAACACCTAATTCCCGTAACCGAGTCTATGTAACATAGATGATGATGCCTATTATAAATATAATAAATGTCATATAAGTTGTATAATGATTAATGCATGTCTACAATATAATTGAATGCAGCTAGGATTTTGAAGAAGAATTCAATTTTCAATGAGATGCTATTGGATGTAGTAATTCACAATATATGCATTAATTGATTGCCTTATATTTCATAATGGATTATTCACTTACAAAAAAAATATTAAGAACCCAGTCTTTTTCCATATCTTCTTCATTATATCAATTGTATTTTCTTTCTAATTATAGTTCATTAGTTGCCAAGATGAAATAAATTCATTATTTTCCCACTCCCTTTACTCCCATAAACGAATTCCATCTCTTCCCCTCTTTCCATATCCGCTTCCCCTTTCTCTCTCTTCTTTGCGACAACAAGGAAACAAATTGTCTTGGCCGATCAAAGACCCTAAACTTCAAGCCAAAAGGCGGCCTTTCTCGAGTTTTTTCGACGTCTAATTTAACAACAAAAAAAATTGATTTCTACTTTTGAAAAGGGATCACTAATTCTAGCGATCCGGATCGCCACCTTACCACAAAGGCGCAAACCAGAAAGAAAGATTCTCATTGTGATTTTTGCACCCTGACTAGCGAATTGGGATAACCTCATTGTGATTTGCACCCTGACTAGCGAATTGGGATAACACTAGGTACAACCCCGCATGAAACTACCAGCATCTAAATTCACTAAAAGGGTACATTTTAACAAAAAGAACCAGAAGGAAAGATGCTGGATTAAAAAAGGCTAAGATGTAACATTCATATAGTGTTGGCACAAACAACATAGAAAAAGGGATGCACACACACACACAGAGAGAGAGAGAGGGAGAGTTTATTTGAAAAAAAGCCACGAAGTACAAATTTTTTATTTTTTTATGCAAGTAACATGGCAACAATCTATACTGCCGCTGGCTGACTTCCTATTCATGATAGGTACTAAAAAGATGAAACAGCTGAGGGGGGGGGAAATTGCAGGAACAGTATAGAAATGGTCATGCCTTTAAAGATCACAATTTCAAAGTCAAAACTTTATTAAAATGTTCAAAGTCTCACCAGCCAGCAGCAAAGATACAAGCTTCAAATGGATTTCTTAAATAAAGAAGCAATAACTTCAGAAATTAGTCAAGTACAGAGGTTTATATATAGAAAATGTCATGATGATATACTAATACCGAAAATACTACAAATTAAAGTATCAGTACTATACGAGTAACATAGAAAGGGGAAAGCCAAAACCAAAAAGATAGGTACTGCCGTTGGCTGACTTCCTATTCATGATAGGTACTAAAAAGATGAAACAGCTGAGGGGGGGAAATTGCAGGAACAGTATAGAAATGGTCAAGCCATTAAAGATCACAATTTCAAAGTCAAAACTTCATTAAAATGTTCAAAGTCTCATCAGCCAGCAGCAAAGATACAAGCTTCAAATGGATTTCTTAAATAAAGAAGCAGTAACTTCAGAAATTAGTCAAGTACAGAGGTTTATATATAGAAAATGTCATGATGATATACTAATACCGAAAATACTACAAATTAAAGTATCAGTACTATACGAGTAACATAGAAAGGGGAAAGCCAAAACCAACTCCAAAATTTATTTTGTGCAAGTCACGGAACAAAATAAGCAAAACAAAAGTCAAGACACTAAAGAACAAGCATTCAAAAGACACAACTAGTCTGTTGAATAAGTTTACAAGCAATTCAAAAAGCAATAAAGAAGGCTTCACGTGATGAGAATGAGGCGCCAATCCATAACCTGAGGTATTAACAATCTTCGAGGGATAAGCTCTTCATGACGCCGAGCACAAAATTCCCAAGAGCATATCTGGTAACGAGGAGACAGTATAAACAAAGACGATAATTAAATGATAACATTAAAGTATTGAGTGGAAACAAATCCACTTTGTTAATGTATAACCAACCTTAAGGTCTGGAGAAAAAACTATCCGCAATTGTCCATCACGAACAACACGAAGTTGCTCAAAAACGCTCTCTTGTATGGCTTTTGCATAGTCCAGGACAATTTGTCCAGATGAATTCTGGTATTCACGAGGCATATCAACATAAAGAAGTTCTTCAAGGGTTCCACTTTCGTACTTTATTTTGAAAAGCCTAGGCAGAACCTCAACAGTCGCCTCTGTAAGTATTCTTAGTTTTAGATACTGAAAAAGAAGTAGAATATGCTACAAATGCATAATAAATATTTATTCTAAATATACAGAAAGAGAGGGGGAGGGAGAGAGAGACAGAATAACTAGAATATAACACCAAAGGGATGAGGCAAATAAAGAAAATTAGAACCAGGCTAAATAGATATGTAAATCAAATCAGGCGACGATATGATTATACCAAAACTTACCAAAACCACGCCCTGGCTTGCGGTTACATATTTCACAGTGCCATACATCCTGCATAATTGTAAATAAGGATTATATCATATCTATGCTGTTAGCCTGTGTCAAATAGGCAATGTATGAATTGTTGACAAAAGTTTCATTCAGAAAGGTCTGCTATCAATAATACTACGACACTTAGAACTAACTAAAACTTGCTTGCATTAATGTATTGACGAAAAAATAAGATGCATATTCTTGAAATGAGTAAATCATGCAAAATTCGAAAACATGTAACCGTTAACGATCTAAAGTACCAAATAAGATGCAATAAACTAAAATGGGGTAGCATCCCTCTAAGTAGTCTAATTGACTGAGTTCCTCTAGAAACAAACCTGAGGGAAAACTCCAGTAGTTTGGCGGCCACTTCCATACATGGAAACACACCATTTCTTCTTGGCATTAGGAGCAAAGTACTCAGCAACATATTTCCTCCAAAACTCAATATTGTTGTCCTACAACAGAAAAAGTGACAATGAGAATTTCAAGCAATCCCACTAAAATTATCAGAAACAAAATATTCTTCTCAATATGGAAATCTCACTTCAGGTCTGTGTTGTTGCTGATACATATAATGTGTCAACCGCCTGGCACACATTCCCGGTTCATATACTGGTTTTGCCGGAGACCTCATTGGCAAATTCTGCTGTTGAAACTGAGGTTGCAATGGGGATCTTTGTTGAGGAATAGCTTTCAAGAGTTGCTGTTGTTGCTGGTGCTGCAGTTGCAAGAGTCTCTGTTGATGCAAAAGATTAATCTGGGCAGCTGCAGCAGCCTGGGGGGATTGCCTGGACATGTGAAGGAACTGCTGCTGTTGCTGCTGTTGTTGCTGCTGTTGCTGTTGTTGCTGCTGCTGTTGCTGTTGTTGATGTAGATACAATGACTGATCAGAATGTTGGGGTTCCATCTTTACAGGAGCCAAGCCTCGCATTGTCTGTATTTGTTGAGGTTCCAATTTGACAGGACCAAGATTTCGCAAAGATTGCAACTGCTGTGACGGTTGTCCATGTTGATCATTAGTCACCTGCGGCTCCATCTTAACAGGTCCAAAACCACCCAACCCACCTCGAATAGATTGGTAGTGCTGCTGCTGCTGCTGCTGCTGTTGCTGATGGTTACTGTTAGGGGCAGAAAACTGTTGCAAAGGCTGCTGACTATGTTGAAAGTTCTGGGATTCAAGTTGCTGTCCCTGTTGTTGATCTGCCAGCATCTGATTCCCAGACGAGTTAGAAAACTGTTGGCCCTGAACTTGACCAGAAGAGTTAGGATTTACCATATTAGACGTAACAAATGATGAGGAAGGGGAATTGAAACCCATTCCATTCCCAACACCGGAAAGTGGATCAGAATCAGCCCCATTATCAGCAAGTCCTCGCTGAGGATTCCCTGGACCAGATAGAGCAGAACTTGGTCCGCCATTCCCAAACGACTGATGGAGGAGGGATGAAACATTTGCCACATTTCCAAGCATATTCATGCTGCTGAACTGATTGCGTGGTGAGACAAGAGATGGGAAACCCGACTGAGAAGGCATTGAACCCCCTTGACCACCCAAAAGACCAGAATTTGATTGCAACAGTGAAGCTGGAACAGACTGGGCACCACCAAGTGGATTTGGAGGCCCTGGCGGACCTGGCGGACCTGGCGGAACCATCTTTCTAATAGAACAACTATAAGACTTATTTTAACTACAAGCAATATCTGAAATGACAAGAACCCAGAACCTTGTGCAACAAAATTTGTCCAGATACACTACAACTACAGAAAAATGCAAGCAGATCCTGAGAATTTAATCAATGCAGCAAGCCTTTCACACTCACAGCTAAGACTGAACTTTCTAGAGCCCTTATAGTGCACCAAAAGAATTGGAAAATGTTTGCTCCCGAGCATGCCGTGTTCTTGGGTGTTATTAAATGCAGGTCGAATACCAAAGCAAACCAAAAACAAACCAGCTTTGCCTCTAACCATTCTAATTGTCTTAACAATTTAGAAGCAATAATCTTCCGCCAACAATTGCCAGAATTTCTGCACAATTTTTCATTTTGTAGGTCAAATTTGCCTTATTCCATAGAAGGTCAATAAGTAAAGAAATCAAACTTTGATTACCTAAAATACCTTTTACATCTTTCAAAATTGGCCATAAAACCGAAATCTCATACATAACCCTCAGCTCAAAATTCCATTTGTAAACCCGAAAGCAAAAAAAAAAATCTAAGCAAAATAGGAAACTTATATATAAAAAAACAGTAAAACAAGCTAAAACTACAATTAATATCAACTATAAAACCACTCGATCGAGACCTAAATCATGCAATTAACCCAAAAACAATCGATCCAGAGTGAAATTTAGGCGTTTAAAGTTGCAATGAGCTGTAAAATTTACCAAAAAAGCGAATTTGAACAGTGAGATTCTCTATAACTCGGCAGATTTGATTTAACAGCAAATTAACCGACCAGAATTGCAGATATCACTCTTCTGGACTTCAACTTTTTTTCTCCTTGGTTTGCATTAGATACATACATCAACACTATATTTCAAGTGTGATATATGTAGTGTGTATATATAATATAAATGTTTGGGGGTTCTTTGTGCGTATATAACTTTGTTCAGTGAAATGAAAGTGTTGAATCTCCAAGTAGAGAGACTAGGGGGGAGAGGAGAGAGAAAGAAAAGAGTTTCCTTCTTCGCTGTATCTTTTTAGTTTGGAGAGAGAAAGAGGAGGGAGAGAGATGGGTTCCTTGCGGACGTCAAAGCTGCATTAGATCTGATTGAATTTTCTACATTCCTTCTTTACCTTTTTTTTCTCAAACGAAGTCAAATCCTCTTCTTCTATGGTTATATGTCATGTATGTACAATCATGACCATCATAACATCATCATTATAATGCATCCTGTGGATTGAAATTCTAAAAACTGGTGTTCCAATTCAGTTTTATTACACATTTGCCCCGATAAATCGTCTCTATAGGCCTAAGGGGTGTGCTACCGGAATGGTTCAGTAAATTTATCAACCGATTCGGTACCCAAAAAAACCGATCAAAACGGTAATAGTATAGATAACAGTATTTAAATTTGGATCCTCTTACATATCTCTTAGAACACATGTTAAATAGTAGTACACAGTTTAAGAGAATATTTTTTGAAATGTGTGTATATTCTTTTAATTTCTGTATTTGTACTAAGCTTAAGGAATACACAAAATTCGAGAGAATATTTTCTTAAACTGTGTGCTTAACATGTGTCCAAAGACACATGTTAAAAAATTCCTTTAAATTTTAAGATATTATGTAAGTATCGGACCGTATTAACCGGTTAACTATTATGTATTATATTATATATAGGGTCCTCTTAACATGTGTTCTTAGCACACATGTTAAGCACAAGTTTAAGAGAATATTCTCTTGAACTGTGTGTATATTCTATTGATTTCTATATTTGTACTAAATTCAAAAAAATATACACACAATTTAAAAAATATTCTCTTAAATTATGTGCTTAGCATGTGTCCTTACACATGTTAAAAATTCCTTATATATATTATGTTAGCCTGCTAGGATATAGTAGTATATATAATATACTCAATAACTCAATGTCTCATTCTCTCTCGTTGCTCTTTCTCTTCTACTCGTCAGTCGTCACCACATCACAGAGTCACAGCCTCTCTCTTCTTCACAGAATCACAAACTCTCTCTCATAGATCTTGCCTATTCATCTCATATTTCTATGTGCAATTTTTGTTTTGGCTTCCGATTTTCTTTTTCCCACTCTCATAAGTCTCATCTTTGTGGGTTTATTGTAATCATTTGAGGTTGATCTAGTGATTGTTTACTTTTAATTGGGCTTGACAACGATTAATTGTAATTGTATGTGAAAATTTCTATCTTTGGGTGACTTTAGGGTGGCTAGGGTTTTAATTTATTGAACTGATTGTAATTTGTGGGATTTTTTCATCTTTGGGTGACTTTTGGGTGGCTAGGTTTTTAATTTTATTAAAACTAACTGGTTGCAAATACAAGGTTGTTGAGATCTGGATTATCATCTAATTCATTAGTTCATCAGTTCATGGTGTTGAACAGAATCAACGAATAAGGCTTTGTTTGGATGCATAAATATTACAAGTAGTTGAGCCATCTATACGAAACAGGTGCCGGTTTAATCGATTCCGGTTTTGGTATTCCATTTTGTGCATTGTTTGTGAGTTTAGAAGGAAAGGAAAGGAAAGGAAAGGAGGGGGAGGCGAGGGGAGGGGAAATATTTTTATTTTAAGTTATATTATTATTATAACCTTTATATATCATGTAATAAATGACTTGATTTATTTTAAAATGTATTTTAGGCAATAAAATATTAACTTTTTCATCCTTTTCTAATTTTTAAGTTATACTATTATTATAGGGTCTTTTTAATATTGCTTTAAAAGCACATGTTAAGCACACAGTTTAAGATAATATTCTCTCAAATTGTGTGCATATTTTTTTGATTTTTGTATTTGCACAAAGTTCAAAGAAATATACACACAAGTTAAGAGAATATTCTTTTGAATTATGTGCTTAGCATGTGCCCTAAGGACACATTTTAAAAAATTTCTTACTATATTACTTTTATATATTAATGTAATAAATGACTTAATTTATTTTGAAATGTTATTTTGGACAATATAAAATATGAACTTTTTCATCCTTTCCTAATTCCTATCCCTCCAAATCTCTTCCTTGCCCTCTTAAAAAACCTTACAAACATGATATTTCGAGGAATTTTAATTATCTTCTCTTCCCTTAAAAAAAATCTTATAAACACAGTATAAAAGCAGTTGATATTTCATTTTCTATTCTAATCACTTCATCTCTCTATCAAATTCTTTTTCTTCATTTTTCATTTCTTATTGAATAGCAAAATCCAATACATACATTCACAGTTTTGATAGTTTACATTGAATAAAAAAATAGAACTATTCACATTTCTAAATTCATATAATTAAATCTTTTTCTCTACACTATTTATATATATCATCATAAAATCTACATATATTTAATATTGAGACCTTTTATATTATTCAAAAATTGCATGGTTAATAGACATTTTAGAATTTACAATTATAATATTTAGATAATTTTCATACTAATTTCAAAATAGGCCGGTCTTTCAAACGAGTTGGCCTACTAGTAAATAATATTACCTCCGTCTTATAATAAGTGTTTTTAATTTAAATCACACATATCAATACACAAGTAAAAATAACAAAAATACCCTTAATATATTTTCTTTGTTTTGTTTGAGACTTTTTTTATTGCCTTTTGGTCTTCTTTCTCTTTCTTCAACTTCAACTTTTCAATAAATACGCAATAAATACCATTGGTTGCATAAGGACACATATGGGAAAATATTATAAAAATTGTATTGAAATTCTAACACATCATTTTGAAAAAAATATTAAGTTTAAAAAATCACTTATTGTGGACGGAGGTATATTCTTGATTTTAGTTATTATAATTTATTAAAATTTGTATTACTACAATTATAGAAATGCCACGTTAGTGACAGCCTGACAGGTGTGAAAACAGTATATGGTTGTTATGTACTCCGCAGGTACAGTTAGGTTTTCAACCTAGTAAATCATTTGCAATGATGAATTATGCCCAGGGCTGAGGAATGTTGCTGAATAACATTATTGCCCTTTCCAATTACTTTATATACACCAGGCATTTTAATGGACCAATTCTTCAGATTTTTATCAATTAATTGAATACTCAATAACCAATTCCCATTGCTTGTTTTTTTTTTTACTTTTCTTTTAATAAATTTTTTTTATATGAATAATAAGATATATATATATATATATATATATATATATATATATATATGTTTAATTATCTTTTTTTAATACAATATATTTGAATTATAGTTTCATTTGTAATTAAAACTATCTCATTTAAATTGTTGGTAACTTATAAAAAATTATTATTTAGTTTAATTAACACATAGTTTTGTATAAGTGATACAAATATTAGAATTTTAATTTAAATTATTAATGAAGCTGTTCTAATTAGAGTGATTGAGTATGTTGATAGTTTAGTTTTTGATGTTTAACAACAAAAATTATTATTTGAATTCTTAGTTTCATATTATATTTTATATGTTAACTTTTCTTGAGTATATGTCAAAATTTGAAATATTTATGATTTTGATTACATTTTTTAATACAGTTGGTGTTGTTTTTATGCAATGTTGAATAAAAAAATATAATAATATTTATTACTACCTTTATCTTGTAAAAATATTTTTCTTTTAAATATTTTTCTTTGTTTGAGTAACAACATTTGTCACTTTTATTGTAATAATTATATCTAAGTGTAACTTATGTTTAGTTTAATATTTAAAAAAATAATTAATATAATTTTTTAAATAACATAAATTTCACTAAAAAATAAATATTCATTTTATCAGGAAAATAAAGTCATACACTTTTTGCTAATTAAATTTTTCAAAGATTAAATTTATGTAGTATACATTTAAATATTTTTTTGTAATTAAAAAGTACAATTTTAATACGCATAAAAAGTACAAATTAACAAAAAATTATAATTATTTTTCTTCAATATTAAAATTTACTTATTATTACCTAACGAATCTTATTATTCATAGCAAATGTCATCATATGCATACGGTGATGAACTACGAATGTAAATGAATATTGATTCTTCCACAAGATGCAAACCCGTCAGATGTTTATTATTGGACTTAAGGGGTGTTCCCCGATGAGACTTATGAAAGACATTCACTCATATCCACTCCAATCGAAAGATCGAATTTATTCCCATTGAGTAAGTTACAAAGATTTGAGAACCTTTATGCCGAAAAGTCAGTAAAAATAACTCTAGGTTAGATTAGTCTAAAAAAACCCAACATTATGGGAATTATCTTCATGCTTTTTTACTTCTTATGTTCATATATATTCGAATATCATAACTCCCTGTAACAAGGCTAACATTTTCAAAAGGCAAATGAAGGTTATAGGTTCGAGTGTAATACTTAACGGAAGTCAAAAAAAAAAAATTAACCATGGTTATACATGAAGAAGGTATATATATTTTTTCTTATGATAAAATGTATCCCTAAAATTAAATTGTAATAGAATAAGGTCTCAATAATAATAATAATAATATATTATAAAGCGGCTCATCGGAGCCGCTGACGTCATTGGTGTAACCGTGTCACATTATTTTTCCCTTTTTTACCCTTATAAGTTTAGTTATATTACTTTTTGTCCTTTTTATATTAATTTTTTTTATTTTTCTATTTAGTTCTTCAAATTTTATAAAATTTTTATTTTATCTCATATAATTTATACACGCAATGTGTGTGCCACCAAGTGTTAGTAATAAAAAAGTGCCTAAAATAATATACATGAATGTATATTTTTCTTAAAATGAAATGTATCTCTAAAATCAAATTACAATAGAATAGGTTCTCAATAATAATATATAATAATAATAATAATAAAGTGCCTAAAAGTAGTATGCATATATATCTATTCTCTGGTCAGGAATGGTTAAAACTGTAATAATTTGAAATTTTAAATTTAAGAAAAAGGGTATTTGAACTTTAAATGTGATCATGTGTTAATTTGAAGTCTATTAGAGTTTAATTATTCGGTTGAAATATAATAGAATAGGTTCTCAAACAGAAAAAGAAAAAGAAGAATAAAGTGTTTAAAAGTAATTGGCATAAATATCTATTGGACACTACAATTTCCACTTGAGTTTTTGATATTTTCATATAGTCACCTCTCACATAAGGTGAGACCCACTTTGTTTTTATGTGAAAGAGGACTTTGTGAAAATATCCAAAATACATGTGAAAATATCAGTTTTCATATCTATTCTCTCGTTAGGAATATCTGAAACTGTAATTATTCAAAAATTTAAAATTATGAAAAGGGTATTTCAATTTTAAATGTGATTATGTTAATTTGGAGTCTTATTAGAGTTTATTAAGAGAGTATTGATAGACGCACACTTTTTTATTTAAAACTAATTCAGAAAAATATATTTTTATAATATATTAGTTGATAATTAATCACCATACGTAAGTGACTTTAGTGATTATAATCATCCACTACTATATATATATATATATAGGATAGGGCTCTGGAACGAACAGTTCGTTTACGAACATATGTAGGGTCAAGTGTTGAAGGTTGTTGATTGGCCCAATTATTTATCATCATATATTCGTAATTAGTATTAAATATTATCATCCAATCAACAACCTTTAATACTTGACCCTATATATGTTCGTAAACGAACTGTTCGTTTCAGAGCTCTATCCTATATATATATATTTTATTTATTTAGAAGACTAATTCATCGAACGTTGTCAATTTAACATTATTCTTACAACAATTGTGAGTGTCTATCCTAAGATCGAACGGTTTAATAGAGTTTCTGTTCGCAGTTTAATACTACGAATGAAACAGATGACCAAAATACTCTTACTTATAAAAGTCTCTGTCCGCATTATTAAACCGTGGACGCTAGGTATGGCCAAAATGGTCAATTGGAAAACGACACCGTTTGTAAATAAGTCTCGTCCACAATATTAAACTGAGGATGTCAAATTCAATTTTTTTAGTTTTTAAGATTCGATCAATTCCCAAGATTGCAGTCATTGGTATTTGTCTGTAATATCGGATACTGGGAATGAATTGTTTTATGCTTCTCTCTTGAAGATTGGAGAAGGATCGTGGATGACCTGAAAGAAATTTTCAAAAATTTGCATATTTGCATTCAACATGCTGACACAATTTTTCGCAAAGGGCGAGGGTTTAAGTTGACCTAGATGACTGATATATCATTGGGATGAGACTGTAAATTCCAAACGTATATCATTGACATTTAACATGATCGGAGTCTTGAAAACTAAAAATAAATAAATTTGGCAATCGTAGTTTAATACTGCGGACCTAACTTATTAGTTGGTGATTTAGTCATACCTAACGTCCGCAGTATTAAACTGCGGACGAAGGACTTGCAAATGAGGGACATTTTAGTCTTCTGTCTCGTCTGCAATATTAAACTGCTGAATACTGCAGACGGGTCTTCTATTTAATCGTTCGATCTTCAAATGAAAGGTCACAATATGTTGTAAGAATAATCTTAAATTGACACCGTTAATCATGAATCGATTCCCTTTTATTTATTCTTTAGTTACCAAGCATTATACATAATACACCAATAAAATATTAGCTGTCTTAATTTGATAGTTGAGATTGGTCCTCATGAAATTATTAATGTTCGAGATTCATACTATTACGTAAGTTTGTGATTTTTCATGTTGTGAGATTTTATGCCTCCTCATTTTATACTTAGTGTAAGCTTCTTTTTCTTTTCGAAAGAGTTTTATTTATAAATATTGATAATATATTTTATTATTAAGTTGATATAAATAGTGTATTCATGCATGATACTAATTAATATTATAACAATAAATCAAAAATATATATCGTGTCATTTTTATACGTACTAATGAGTAGAATAAGTTTTTTTTGTCAATATACTTCATTTTGTGAAATAGAGGGGGTATTACTTTATTTTACAAAATAAATAAAAAAACTCTATAAATTTTAGAAATATACTTTTCTTTTAAGTTGTACTCGAAAAATTTTAAATGCATTATTTAGTAATGATTAATTATACTAAAATATTAATATTTAACTTAAGCTTGCTATTATATTTTGTCATTTGATATTATTTATAAAATCAAGCATTTTGTCAAAAGAATTTTATGGGAAGAAGGGGTAGTTGGCATGCATGCATGCTCATACATAAAATGTATGTATTCATGGCAACTGGCATGATGATGATATAATATGATGGCCATGCATGCGTGGATTGAGTCACGTGTTACGTCCATGGACGGAAAAGCACAACATGATTTAATACGTTGAGTGTTAATTTTAATAATAATATAGTAATAGTATTATATAATAATAAATATTATGTTATTTTATATTATTTAGCTTCGTTTAATTTAAAAAGTCTCATTTGTTATAAAGATTTATTTCACAAAAAAAATTATATTTTTTTATAAACGATAAATATAAAAAGACATGATATCTTCAAGTTTAATAACAAAATTTTACTCCTATCGAATGTTATTATTATTAAATTACATTATCATTATACTTGGGAATAACATGAATGAATATTTTTCAAAATATATATATATATATATATTTATATTTATATTTGTTAAGTGAAAAGCGAATAAATGTCTTAGACACAAATACATTTATTGTGTTATTATTATTATTTTTTATTAATAACGGTTTTGGTATTTTAATATTTTTAATTAATAAATACGTCGTATTAAATGTACGACACGCATACACTTGCATGTGTTTAAGAATTAAGACACATATTTTTTTTAATTTGTAAATTGAAGGGGTTAACAAATTTATTTTTTTTGAATAAGTGATTTATTTCTGAAATATAGGAAGTAGAAAAGGCATAACGACCCTCTAAGGCTAATTCATTTCCTTCTCTGTTGACAGTTGGATAAGTGGTTCAATTCAAAAGAAATGATTCTCTCTCCTATATAATATCTATTTGAGATCCGATTTACTGCTTCTCAGTTTACCGTATTAACTCACATGCCTTATTCATCACCAATTATCCAGCTGACCAGTGGCGAAGCCATGTAGGATTTGTGGGGTCAATTGACCCCACATAAAAAAAAGTTTATAATGTAAGGTAAATTTTAAAATTTTTAAGTATTATATATAATTGACCCCACTAAAATTTTATAAATTTTCTATTATATGGGATTAAATTGAAAATTTATAACTTTGTCAATCAAATTTTAATCACATATGACTCCATCCTTTCAATATATGTATATCTTTCTATATTTTAAACTAAATAATAATCTAATTTATATTATTTTTTAAAAATAAATAATGAATTACTTATAAACAATTGTGATTAAAAAAATCTTATAAGTCAATATAATGTATACATACTATATTATTATTTATTATATTTTATTATAATATAATTTATATATATATATATATTTGTAACTTAGTAATAATTCCGACCCTACTAACACACAACTTTCTGGCTTCGCCAGTGCAGGTTTGTCATTTATATCATCCTGTGGACTAAAAGTGTTTCATTCCATGTAGCCTGATTAGGCCAGGTAACGGGGAGGGTATGGTCGGCGGGATTTTCCTCGTATTCGTCCAGTTAATGTAGGGGAGAGTAGGAACAAAGTTTATAACTGAAATTACAATTAAAATTGTAAAAATTAAATTAAAGAAATTGCACTAATAGTTTCGATGACATATTATATTTTTTTTATAGCAGAAATCGAACTCTTTATGATTGCTATTTTAGTACATAAACTGCATTTTTTAAGGAACCACATCCGTTTAGAATTTTAATTTTTTTATTTATGTTTTTGTGTATTTTTAGAGTTCTTTAAGTTCTATTTAAACTAGTTGTATTGTAGTAATGTATGAATCTTCAAATTTGTATGGTACTAAATTTTAATTTTTCAATTTAAGAAATTGAAAGTTTTGAATTAATTTGTGATTAGTTTTTAAGAATTTGTTTATTTTTAGTTGGGTATTATTTAAAACAGCAAGGCAACAATACTTGAGATTTATTTGAAATTTGGAAAGTATTGAAAGTAGTATGCCTTCAAGTCAATCACATTGGATGTGATAAACATTTATTTTATAACCTTGTTTATTTATTAATAAGAGAATTTATTTAATACAAAAGAAATTCTTTATTCATGTTAATTAATTGAATTAATAAATGTGATAAACCCATAGTTTTGGAGCAATACTTTTACAATCATGATATTGATTATACTAATGAGATTTCAATTCTAAGATAGTTCAAAACTAAAATGTTCCTAATATATCGTTGGATCACTAACGTGGAGTTACTGATTCCGAATATATTAGTACATATTATGGTTGCTCTGTTGAAGAGAATGATTGATCTCATAATCATTTTTGTAGAGATACTAAAGCAAGTATGTAGGTGCTTATTGAAAAATAAGTTCACTAAATGTGATTCACTTAAAGGAACCCTAATTGAGTTTTACTTGCCTAACAATAGGAGTTCCTATAGTGATAGTTGGGGTTAAATGCTTATTTGGTCATTGTACTATATGTCAACTTACAAGTGAGTCACTCAACTATTTTTTCTTACAATCAACTCACTATACTTTACTTTACTAACAAACGTTTGAAATTCCGTCTTGACTGTTAAGTTTTTTAACAGCAAATTGACATGGCAATGCCATGTAGGCACATAATCATGCTGTAAGAGTTTTTTAACATGTCAGCTTTAACCCACCCAATAAGACCCACCCACCCACCCAATTCATAAGCTACAACCTAACAAAAACCCACCCTCTCTTCTCCATCTCCCGCCTCTGCCTCCGCTATATCCTCCCGGCCCACCCGCCTCCTCCCTCCTCCTTCCTCCCTTCTCCATCTATGTTCTTTCTTGTTCCTGCAACAACCTTCATGAAGATTGTTCCAGCTTATAGTCTCTGCTGTGAAGACAAGCCTTTCAGCTATGAGATCAGCCTTCTATGAAATAATGAGGAAACGACGGATTCAGCCGGTTGGCCTTCTTCTATGGGTTACATTTGGATTTAGTGTTGCTACTAGTACGAGCTTGCTTGTGTGTGGAGATGGAATTGAATGTGTTGTCGAATCTTTCCCTGCCGCTCCTTCAATTGCTAATTTGGGTCGCCGGATCCAAAATTTGCACGAGGCAGCTCAGGCCGTAGGGAAAGTAGAAAGCTCCAGGATACATAAATCAATAGAGTCAATATTGTACAGATTTAAGAGATAAAAGGTTGATTTGGGTGAATATTGTACAGAGTTTCAGTAATCCTATTCCTCTTCCGCTCTCTCTCATACCTCTCACCACCCGTCGCCGTCACAGCCCCTTGTCGTCACCGATCGACTCAATTTCTGAGATTATAAATTCAAGATTGAGGTTAGGTTTTCATTCACTGCTTTTTTGTACATGTATAAAGCTCTCCAATATATGTATATGTATATATATATATATATATATATATATATATATATATATTTACTAGATGATAGGGAGGGGCGATCAATGGAGGATTTGACTCGTTGAAACATGAAAATAAAACTTTTAATGAAGAAGAAATACAATTGTTGAGATCAAATTTTTCCCTACATTTGGCATTATATATGCTTGAATCATAACTTTGATTTTTCCAAATCCTTGGAATACAATTAGGCATCTAACTGAAGCAGCAATTTCAATTTTGATCATAACAGTAGTGAAGAAGAACATCGACGATATTTGACGGAAGGTCGGATCGTGAATGAACACCAAAGTTTGATAGATGCCCATCAATCGCTGTTCTAGTTTTGTGGAAGAAAATCTCAATTGGTGAACAAGAAAGAGCTTTGGAGTTTTGCAGAAATGAACCCAGATGGTGAAAAGTTATGAATGCTCATTATGTTTTGTCTCGTCAATTAAAATTTATAATATCATTATCTTGTATTAGCAAAAAGAAGAAGAAGAAAAGAATACCATCTGAGTTGCTTGATGAAATGAGAGAGAGAGAGAGAGAAAAGTGTATGACATTTAATAAATGTAAAAAAATCATTTGAAATAATATTTAAGTCTTACTTAAAAAATTATTTTCTATTAATTACAAAAATAAGTAAAAAACATTATTTTTTCCATGTTTTTTCTTAAATTTTTAATTTTAATTTATTTTAAAAAATTCTTTCATATTCCCCTTAATTTTAATTAGCATATTTTTAGTTTTATGTTTTATTATTTCTTTAATTATATTTATCTGTCACTTGATTAAATAAAAAATCATTTGATATTAATTACAAAAAAAATTAAATATATATATATTTTTTTGTTTTTTGGATAACTTTTATAATTTACATTATACTTTAAAATATTTTTTTATTTTCTTCATAAATTTTCCCCTCCAAATCCACATAATGAAGGCCACGTAAGATAATCTTTAACACATAGGCTTTTTTTTACAACTCAGTAGCATATGTGTATTTTCGTTAAAAGTCAACATGATTTAACGGATTTTCTAACGGTTTGTTAGTAAACAAAATTATAATGAGTTGACTGTAAGAAAAAACGGTTGAGTGACTCACTTGTAAGTTGACATATAGTACAGTGACCAAAAACATATTTAACACGTGATAGTTGTACAATGATCCTTGGAATTGAGATCATCATTGTAAGACTCCAACTTTTATGAATAAAGATTTAATTTTCTTTATATTATTTCGAAACAGTAAGGTGTTGTTTTGATAAATATGAAAGTTATGGGTGAAATGTGCAAACATTTTTAAAATGAGCAAGTGGTTATAAAATATTCCTGTTGTCGGGGAATATTCGTTTGGTCGTGGAATATTTTGTTGTCGGGGAATATTCGTACGACGGCGCAGCTATTTGTGGGCCCTCACAACGGAATAACTGTCGGATATAGAAAGCGACATAAATAACTTTTTTTAGAAAATAACGGCGTGATGTTACCGTTAGTACTGTTGAAATACCCGGTGGTTAAAATACAGTGATACACGGTGTTGCATAGTAGCACACGGTATTGCACAGTATTTCGAATTATTGAGTCTTACGTGAGAAGCCATTACTCAATTATTGTTACAGTAATTACTGTTCAATATTTTATATTATTGACTCAATAATTGCTACGTTGATATTTTATATTATTGACTCAATAATTGCTGCATTGATATTTTATTGACTCACTCAATTGCTACGTTGCTATTTTATATGATTGATTCAATAATGACTACAGTTGATATTTTGTAGTATTGATTCAATAATTGTCGTTGCACAGTATTTCACATTATCAACTCAATAATTCATATTATTTGAATAATATTATTAGATAGCATTATTGACAATGTCTAAGGAAGTTCTGTCTAGGAGGGGTTATTTAATTGCGCGCCAGTAAGGAGAAGTCCTTATCGGAAGGCCCCCTCTGTCCTGGGAACGACCTGGTTGTTAATATTGTGGTTCTATATATATTTGTGAATAATTAATTATTGATTTATATGATAAGGAAATATTTATTTTGTGGATATTAAAGAAGGAATTGGCGCTGGTGAGTTTTTATCAATATTTGGTGTGAGATCATCTGTTTATGGATTTCGGATAATTTATGTTTGGAATTTGGAAAAACTTCCTTCTGCAAAGTTGTAGAGAATTAAATTTCCTATGGAAGAATATAGAATTTGTATTTTTCTGATAAGGGGCTATTTGTATGAATTA
>JAINUT010002783.1:0-81802 GCA_020205555.1 Panax stipuleanatus
TGAGTTTTACCGACCTTCCAATTTCCTTCTGGGGATAGCCCTAGAAACGGCTGCATACCTACTTAACAAGGTACCTACCAAATCCGCCCCAAAGACTCCAATATGAGATGTGGAAAGGGAGGAAACCAAATCTTAAGCATGTTAAGACTTGGGGTTGTCCAGCTTATGTCAAAAAATTTGAAAATGATAAGCTACAGACTAAATCCGATAAGTGTAGATTTGTGGGATACCCTAAAGAAACCGTAGGGTATTATTTCTATCATAAACTGATCAAAAGGTGTTGTTGCGAAACATGCTACTTCTTGGAGAAAGAGTGTTATCCATGAAGGGGTCAGTGGGAGCAAGATATATCTTAAAGAAGTTCAAGAACCACAAGTTACCACGGACCAAAATCAGGTACCTAACCAAGTAGAAGAACCTACTGTACCACACCCTGTTCGTAAATCTAGAAGAGTACCGAAGATACCTGAGAGGTATGGATTTGTTATAGAGGATGACGATGAGGTATACATCATGAATGATGATGATCCATTAAATTACGAACAGGCTATGAGTAATAAAGACTCAGGGAAAGGCTTGAAGCCATGAAATCCGAAATGGACTCCATGTATGAAAACAAAGTATGGTCTTTGGTTTCACCACCTGAAGATATTAAACCTATTGGGTGTATATGGGTTTTTAAGAAAAAGACTGGAGCAGACGGAAAGGTGTCTTATAAGGCCCGACTGGTTGCAAAAGATTTCAAACAAAGACAAGGAGTTGACTATGATGAAACCTTCCACCAGTAGCCATGCTCAAGGTCCATTCGGATTTTGCTTGCGATTGCAGCTTACAAGACTATGAAGATCTGGCAGATGGACGTGAAAACGGCCTTCCTCAATGGGAAACTTGAGGAGGATGTGTATATGACACAGCCAGAGGGATTTATTTCAAAAGTTGGAACAAATCAAGTCTGTAAGCTACAACGATCCATTTATGGGTTTGAAGCAAGCTTCTCGTAGATGGAACATTCGTTTTGATGAGACAATCAAAGAGTTTGATTTTATCAAAAACGAGGATGAACCATGTGTATACAAGAAGGTAGTGGGAGCGCAGTATCATTCCTTGTATTATATGTTGATGATATATTATGATAGGGAATGACATTCCTATGTTACAATCCATTAAAATCTGGTTATCTAAAAACTTCTCCATGAAGGACTTGGGTGAAGCATCCTATATTTTGGGGATAAAGATCTATAGAGATAGATCTAAAAGGATGCTCGGCTTATCCCAAGGAACGTACATTGATACGATGCTAAAGAGGTTAGCATGGAAGATTCCAAAAGAGGTCTCATGCCGATGAGCCATGGAATAAATCTCTCCAAGAAACAGGCCCCAAAGACACCTGAGGAGAGAGACCGTATGAGTAAGATCCCTTATGCTTCTGCAATAGGATCTATCATGTACGGTATGATATGTACTAGACCGGATGTTGCTCACGCACTTAGTGTAACAAGCAGATACCAGTCGAATCCAGGAGAAGAGCACTGGAAGGCAGTGAAAAATATCCTAAAGTACTTGAGAAGGACTAAAGATATTTTTCTTGTCTACAGTGGGTCTGAATTAAAACTCGAGGGATTCACGGACTCAAGTTTTCAAACAGACCAAGATGACAGTAAATCTGTTTCAGGGTATGTGTTTACCTTGAACGGAGGTGCAGTGAGTTGGAAGAGTTCCAAGCAGCAAACGGTTGCTGATTCAGTGACAGAGGCAGAGTATATAGCTGCAAGTGAAGCTGCAAAGGAAGCTGTTTGGATGAAGAAGTTCATAACTGAACTTGGTGTGGTTCCTAGCATTGGAGAAGCAGTTCCCGTATACTGTGACAACACCGGAGCGGTTGCACAGGCTAAGGAACCCAGGTCTCATCAGAAATCTAAACACGTGTTGCGGCGATTTCACTTGATCAGGGAGATCATTGAAAGAGGAGACGTCACCTTGGAGCGTGTAGAATCTCAAGACAACATTGCAGATCCATTTACTAAAGCTTTAACACAACAGCAGTTTGATCGTCACTTAGAGAAGATGGGTATGAGATACCATGGCGATTGGCTTTAGTGCAAGTGGGAGATTGATAGTAGTGTGCATACAAGCCAATCATGTATGATGACAAAGCACATACTTTGTAAATCAATCTTATTTATTTATTAATAAAATATTAATTTAAGGCATATAATATCTACATGGTGCTGTTTTTATAATATGTAATAACCCATAGTTTTAAGCAATGCTTTTAGAATCATGATGAGATCATGATAATGAGATCTAAATTCTTAGAAAGCTTAAAAACTAAAATAGTTCCCAATTGTGGGATTACTAAAATGGGGATTAGTAAATCCGGATAGATTGGTACATATGTTGCTGCTCATTGGATGAGGATGACTGATCTCATGGTTCATTTGTGTGGAGACACTAAAGCAAGTATGTAGGTGCTTATTGGAGAATAAGTTCCACTGAACGTGACTCGCTATGGAATACCTAATGGAGTTTTACTCGCCTGTCAATAGGAATTCCTAATGTGATAGTAGTACATGTGATCCTTGGACTTGAGATCATCATAGTATCTTGTATGTAACAAATTATACTTTGACTAATTCCTTAAGGCCTTTTAAGGCATATATAGGGTATGCTTGGGTGTAATGAGTTACCTATGGAGATAATGAATGATCAATAAGAATCTTACCACCTCTAGTAAAAGAGGAGATATGTCCTATGTGATTCGTTAAATGACAACCCAGGAATCCTTGGCCAAGGTAGAATGAAATTAGAAAGAGGTTTCTAATTTGCATTATTTGGAGTTGTGCATTTTCTAATCGAAATACATATGATTAAATAAATTAAGACTTGACAGTAAATCCATGTCTTATATTTAATTGGGACATTGTATGGTGGAAGGATTGAATTGTACGGTAACTATTAACTCACAGGTTCTTTTATGATTAATGTTGAAATCTATATTATCTGGAAAGTCGTTGATCGCTAGGGGAGGCTTATCCCCTATGTAGAATAAATGTTATTTATTTAAATAGATTATAGTTTAATTTGTTTATTTAAATAAGTTAGAATTGTTCTAATTGATTTATCACAACCGGTTTAATATGAGAACCTAAAGGGTCACACCATCACAGGAAGAAGAATTATTTAAGAAGAAAATGGCATGATAGGAATAATGCATTAAGTATAATTAATTTAATCTATGAATGATAGAATAATTAAATAGCTTAATGTTTATTATTTAATATTTTAGAAATATTTAAATATAAATTAATAAGAGGAGTCTTATTAATATATTATTATTATTATTATTTTAATTCTAAAGGAGTTTAGGAATTAATATAATATCAGTACTCTCTCTCAATCCTAATAAAGATTAGGATATAAATTAATTAAAAGTATTAATAATTAATTAAATAAAACCCTATTCTAATTGGATAGGAGGGTTAACCTAATATCTATATAAGAGGTATATATCAGAAATAAGGTACGTGAATTTTTCAAGAGTTGGGAGTACACATATTCTATAGAGATAGAAACAAGGGTAAGCCAATAACCCATCTTATTGAGTTCTTCATCTTCCTTGGTAGATCACCGTTAAGCCAAACATTTGGGTGGCTGACATTGATCAAGGGAAGGAGCCACTACAGAGGAATCAAAGGAATCAAATGAGTAGAACTTGTACCTGAGGAAGCTTGGATTTTCAAAGGTATAATTCTGTTTTTCTCCTTTTTCAATCATGATAATTGATGCACAAGAATGATCATGTAATGGGTTTGTATAAATTTTGAAAACCTAGTTTTTTACGCTTCCGCCCTATTTTGTGATTGATTGCATGATTACGTTACGTACAAACCCAACACATCTCACACAAGTCTCCATTCAAGGAGACCTTCTTATTGTTTCATTGGTTCTCTAAAATTTTTAAAGAAAGAGGTGATTAGGAGTTCTATTACTTCGTTCTAATATGATTAGTATCAAAAGGAGCAATCCCACGACTATCGCGTTAAAAACGATGCGTAGTACATCTCACACAAGTCTTGATTTAGGTAGACCTTTTTATTGATTCATTGGATTTTCAAATTGTCAATGAAAGAGGTTTTTATGAGTCTATGACTTCGTTCTAGTTCGATTTGCATCAAAAGAAGCAATTCTATCACTAGTGCCTTCAAAACGATCCGTACATCTCACACATGTCTTCATTTAGGAAGACCTTCTTATTGTTTCATTAGTTCTTTAAAATTGTAAAAATATAGGTGATTATGAGTCCTATTATTTCGTTCTAGTTGAAATTAGAATCAAAAGGAGCAATCCCATCACTATAGCGTCCAAAACGATGCGTAGATCTCACACAAGTCTTCATTTAGGGAGACCTTCATATTGTTCCATTGGTTGTTTCAAATTTACAAAGAAAGAGGTGATTAAGAGTTGTTTACTTCGTTCTACTTTGATTAGCGTCAAAAGAAGAAACCCATGACTATCACGTTCAAAACCATGCGTACATCTCACACAAGTCTTTATTTAGGGAGACCTTCTTATTATTTCATTGGTGCTCTAAAATTGTCAAAGAAAGAGGTGATTAGGAGTCCTATAACTTCGTTCTAATTTGATTAGCATCAAAAGGAGCAATCCCATGACTATCGCGTTCAAAACGATGCGTACATCTCACACAAGTCTTTATTTAAAGAGACTTTCTTATTGTTTCATTGGTTCTCTAAAATTATCAAAGAAAGAGATGATTATGAGTCCTATTACTTGGTTCTAATTTGATTAGCATCAAAAGGAGCATTCCATGACTATCGCGTTAAAAACGATGTGTACATCTCACACAAGTCTTGATTTAGGGGAGAACTTCTTATTGTGTCATTGGTTCCCTCAAATTATCAGAGAAAGAGGTGATTATGAGTCCTACGACTTCTTTCTATTTAGATTAGCATTAAATGGAGCAATCCTATCACTAGCGCCTTCAAAACGATCCGTACATCTCACACAAGTTTTCATTTAGGGAGACCTTCTTATTGTTTTGTTAGTTTTCACAAATTGTCAAAATATAGGTGATTATGAGTCATATTACTTCGTTCTAGTTGAAATGAGCATCAAAAGGAGTAATCCAATCAATATCGCGTCCAAAACGATGCGTAGATCTCACACAAGTCTTCATTTAGGGAGACCTTCATATTGTTTCATTGGTTGTATCAAATTTACAAAGAAAGAGGAGATTAAGAGTTGTATTACTTCGTTCTACTTTGATTAGCGTTAAAAGGAGAAACCCATGACTGTGGCGTTCAAAACCATGCGTACATCTCACACAAGTCTTCATTTAGGAGACCTTATTGTTTCATTGGTGTTCTAAAATTGTCAAAGAAAGAGGTGATTAGGAGTCCTAAACTTCGTTCTTGTTGATTAGCATCAAAAGGAGCAATTCCATGACTATCATGTCCAAAACCATGCGTACATCTCACACAAGTCTTTATTAAGGAGACCTTCTTATTGTTTCATTGGTTCTCTAAAATTGTCAAAGAAAGTGGTGATTATGAGTCATATTACTTCGTTCTAGTTGAATAAGCATCAAAGTAGCAATCCAATCAATATCGCGTGCAAAACCGATGCTTAGATCTCACACAAGTCTTCATTTAGGGAGACCTTCATATTGTTTCATTTGTTGTATCAAATTTACAAAGAAAGTGGTGATTAAGAGTTGTATTACTTTGTTCAACTTTGATTAGTGTTAAAAGGAGAAACCCATGACTGTGACGTTCAAACCTATGCGTACATCTCGCACAAGTCTTCATTTAGGGAGACCTTATTGTTTCATTGGGGCTCTAAAATTGTCAAAGAAAGAGGTGATTAGGAGTCCTATAACTTCGTTGTTGTATGATTAGCATCAAAAGGAGCAATTCCGTGACTATCGCGTTCAAGACCATGCGTACATCTCACACAAGTGTCTATTCAAGGAGTCCTTCTTATTGTTTCATTGGTTCTCTAAAATTTTTAAAGAAAGAGGTGATTAGGAGTTCTATTACTTCGTTCTAATATGATTAGTATCAAAGGAGCAATCCCACGACTATCGCGTTAAAAATGATGCGTAGTACATCTCACATAATTCTTGATTTAGGTAGACCTTTTTATTGATTCATTGGATTTCTCAAACTGTCAATGTAAGAGGTTTTTATGAGTCTTATGACTTCGTTCTAGTTCGATTTGCATCAAAAGAAGCAATTCTATCACTAGTGCCTTCAAAACGATCCGTACATCTCACACATGTCTTCATTTAGGAAGACCTTCTTATTGTTTCATTAGTTCTTTAAAATTATAAAAATATAGGTGATTATGAGTCCTATTATTTCGTTCTAGTTGAAATTAGAATCAAAAGGAGCAATCCCATCACTATAGCGTCCAAAACGATACGTAGATCTCACACAAGTCTTCATTTAGGGAGACCTTCATATTGTTCCATTGGTTGTTTCAAATTTACAAAGAAAGATGTGATTAAGAGTTGTATTACTTCGTTCTACTTTGATTAGCGTCAAAGAAGAAACCCATGACTATCACGTTCAAAACCATGCGTACATCTCACAAAAGTCTTTATTTAGGGAGACCTTCTTATTATTTCATTGGTGCTCTAAAATTGTCAAAGAAAGAGGTGATTAGGAGTCCTATAACTTCGTTCTAATTTGATTAGCATCAAAAGGAGCAATCCCATGACTATCGCGTTCAAAACGATGCGTACATCTCACACAAGTATTTATTTAAAGAGACTTTCTTATTGTTTCATTGGTTCCCTAAAATTATCAAAGAAAGAGATGATTATGAGTCCTATTACTTGGTTCTAATTTGATTAGCATCAAAGTAGCATTCCATGACTATCGCGTTAAAAATGATGTGTACATCTCACACAAGTCTTGATTTAGGGGAGAACTTCTTATTGTGTCATTGGTTCCCTCAAATTATCAGAGAAAGAGGTGATTATGAGTCCTATAACTTCTTTCTATTTAGATTAGCATTAAATGGAGCAATCCTATCACTAGCGCCTTCAAACGATCTGTACATCTCACACAAGTTTATATTTAGGGAGACCTTATTGTTTTGTTAGTTTTCACAAATTGCCAAAATATAGGTGATTATGAGTCATATTACTTCGTTCTAGTTGAAATGGGCATCAAAAGGAGTAATCCAATCAATATCACGTCCAAAACGATGCGTAGATTTCACACAAGTCTTCATTTAGGGAGACCTTCATATTGTTTCATTAGTTGTATCAAATTTACAAAGAAAGAGGAGATTAAGAGTTGTATTACTTCGTTCTACTTTGATTAGCATTAAAGGAGAAACCCATGACTGTGGCGTTCAAAACCATGCGTACATCTCACATAAGTCTTCATTTAGGAGACCTTATTGTTTCATTGGTGTTCTAAAATTGTCAAAGAAAGAGGTGATTAGGAGTCCTATAACTTCGTTCTTGTTTGATTAGCATCAAAAGGAGCAATTCCATGACCATCACGTTCAAAACCATGCGTACATCTCATACAAGTCTTCATTTAAGGAGACCTTCTTATTGTTTCATTGGTTCTCTAAAATTGTCAAAGGAAGAGGTGATTCTGAGTCATATTACTTCGTTCTAGTTGAAATTAGCATCAAAAGTAGCAATCCAATCAATATTGCGTCCAAAACGATGCTTAGATATCACACAAGCCTTCATTTAGGGAGACCTTCATATTGTTTCATTGGTTGTATCAAATTTACAAAGAAAGAGGTGATTAAGAGTTGTATTACTTCGTTCAACTTTAATTAGTGTTAAAAGGAGAAAACCCATGACTGTGGCGTTCAAAACCATGCGTACATCTCGCACAAGTGTTCATTTATGGAGACCTTATTGTTTCATTGGGGTTCTAAAATTGTCAATTGAAAGAGGTGATTAGGAGTCCTATAACTTCGTTGTTGTTTGATTAGGCATCAAAAGGAGCAATTCCGTGACTATCGCATTCAAAACCATGCGTACATCTCACACAAGTCTCCATTCAAGGAGACCTTCTTATTGTTTCATTGGTTCTCTAAATTTTTAAAGAAAGAGGTGATTTGAAGTTCTATTACTTCGTTTAATATGATTAGTATCAAAAGGAGAAATCCCACGACTATCGCGTTAAAAACGATGCGTAGTACATCTCACACAAGTCTTGATTTAGATAGACCTTTTTATTGATTCATTGGATATCTCAAATTGTCAATGAAAGAGGTTTTTATGACTCTTATGACTTCGTTCTAGTTCGATTTGCATCAAAAGAAACAATTCTATCACTAGTGCCTTCAAAACGATCCGTACATCTCACACATGTCTTCATTTAGGAAGACCTTCTTATTGTTTCATTAGTTCTTTAAAATTGTAAAAATATAGGTGATTATGAGTCCTATTATTTCGCTCTAGTTGATATTAGAATCAAAAGGAGCAATCCCATCACTATAGCGTCCAAAACGATGCATAGATCTACACAAGTCTTCTTCATTTAGGGAGACCTTCATATTGTTCCATTGGTTGTTTCAAATTTACAAAGAAAGAGGTGATTAAGAGTTGTATTACTTCGTTCTACTTTGATTAGCGTCAAAAGAAGAAACCCATGACTATCACGTTCAAAACCATGCGTACATCTCACAAAAGTCTTTATTTAGGGAGACCTTCTTATTATTTCATTGGTGCTCTAAAATTGTCAAAGAAAGAGGTGATTAGGAGTCCTATAACTTCGTTCTAATTTGATTAGCATCAAAAGGAGCAATCCCATGACTATCGCGTTCAAAACGATGCGTACATCTCACACAAGTATTTATTTAAAGAGACTTTCTTATTGTTTCATTGGTTCCCTAAAATTATCAAAGAAAGAGATGATTATGAGTCCTATTACTTGGTTCTAATTTGATTAGCATCAAAAGTAGCATTCCATGACTATCGCGTTAAAAATGATGTGTACATCTCACACAAGTCTTGATTTAGGGGAGAACTTCTTATTGTGTCATTGGTTCCCTCAAATTATCAGAGAAAGAGGTGATTATGAGTCCTATAACTTCTTTCTATTTAGATTAGCATTAAATGGAGCAATCCTATCACTAGCTCCTTCAAAACGATCTGTACATCTCACACAAGTTTTCATTTAGGGAGACCTTCTTATTGTTTTGTTAGTTTTCACAAATTGTCAAAATATAGGTGATTATGAGTCATATTACTTCGTTCTAGTTGAAATGAGCATCAAAAGGAGTAATCCAATCAATATCGCGTCCAAAACGATGCGTAGATCTCACACAAGTCTTCATTTAGGGAGACCTTCATATTGTTTCATTAGTTGTATCAAATTTAGAAAGAAAGAGGAGATTAAGAGTTGTATTACTTCGTTCTACTTTGATTAGCATTAAAGGAGAAACCCATGACTGTGGCGTTCAAAACCATGCGTACGTCTCACATAAGTCTTCATTTAGGAGACCTTATTGTTTCATTGGTGTTCTAAAATTGTCAAAGAAAGAGGTGATTATGAGTCCTATAACTTCGTTCTTGTTTGATTAGCATCAAAAGGAGCAATTCCATGACTATCATGTCCAAAACCATGCGTACATCTCACACAAGTCTTTATTTAAGGAGACCTTCTTATTGTTTCATTGGTTCTCTAAAATTGTCAAAGAAAGTGGTGATTATGAGTCATATTACTTCGTTCTAGTTGAAATAAGCATCAAAAGTAGCAATCCAATCAATATCGCGTGCAAACCGATGCTTAGATCTCACACAAGTCTTCATTTAGGGAGACCTTCATATTGTTTCATTTGTTGTATCAAATTTACAAAGAAAGTGGTGATTAAGAGTTGTATTACTTTGTTCAACTTTGATTAGTGTTAAAAGGAGAAACCCATGACTGTGACGTTCAAACCATGCGTACATCTCGCACAAGTCTTCATTTAGGGAGACCTTATTGTTTCATTGGGGCTCTAAAATTGTCAAAGAAAGAGGTGATTAGGAGTCCTATAACTTCGTTGTTGTATGATTAGCATCAAAAGGAGCAATTCCGTGACTATCGCGTTCAAGACCATGCGTACATCTCACACAAGTGTCTATTCAAGGAGTCCTTCTTATTGTTTCATTGGTTCTCTAAAATTTTTAAAGAAAAAGGTGATTAGGAGTTCTATTACTTTGTTTTAATATGATTAGTATCAAAAGGAGCAATCCCACGACTATCGCGTTAAAAATGATGCGTAGTACATCTCACACAAGTCTTGATTTAGGTAGACCTTTTTACTGATTCATTGGATTTCTCAAACTGTCAATGAAAGAGGTTTTTATGAGTCTTATGACTTCGTTCTACATCGATTTGCATCAAAAAAAGCAATTCTATCACTAGTGCCTTCAAAACGATCCGTACATCTCACACATGTCTTCATTTAGGAAGACTTTCTTATTGTTTCATTAGTTCTTTAAAATTGTAAAAATATAGGTGATTATGAGTCTTGTTATTTCGTTCTAGTTGAAATTAGAATCAAAAGGAGCAATACCATCACTATAGCGTCCAAAACGATGTGTAGATCTCACACAAGTCTTCATTTAGGGAGACCTTCATATTGTTCCATTGGTTGTTTCAATTTACAAAGAAAGATGTGATTAAGAGTTGTATTACTTCGTTCTACTTTGATTAGCGTCAAAAGAAGAAACCCATGACTATCACGTTCAAAACCATGCGAACATCTCACACAAGTCTTTATTTAGGGAGACCTTCTTATTATTTCATTGGTGCTCTAAAATTGTCAAAGAAAGAGGTGATTAGGAGTCCTATAACTTCGTTCTAATTTCATTAGAATCAAAAGGAGCAATCCCATGACTATCGCGTTCAAAACGATGCGTACATCTCACACAAGTATTTATTTAAAGAGACTTTCTTATTGTATCATTGGTTGTCCAAAATTATCAAAGAAAGAGATGATTATGAGTCCTATTACTTGGTTCTAATTTGATTAGCATCAAAGGAGCATTCCATGACTATCGCGTTAAAAATGATGTGTACATCTCACACAAGTCTTGATTTAGGGGAGAACTTCTTATTGTGTCATTGGTTCCCTCAAATTATCAGAGAAAGAGGTGATTATGAGTCCTATAACTTCTTTCTATTTAGATTAGCATTAAATGGAGCAATCCTATCACTAGCTCCTTCAAAACGATCTGTACATCTCACACAAGTTTTCATTTAGGGAGACCTTCTTATTGTTTTGTTAGTTTTCACAAATTGTCAAAATATAGGTGATTATGAGTCATACTACTTCGTTCTAGTTGAAATGAGCATCAAAAGGAGTAATCCAATCAATATCGCGTCCAAAACGATGCGTAGATCTCACACAAGTCTTCATTTAGGGAGACCTTCATATTGTTTCATTAGTTGTATCAAATTTAGAAAGAAAGAGGAGATTAAGAGTTGTATTACTTCGTTCTACTTTGATTAGCGTTAAAGGAGAAACCCATGAATGTGGTGTTCAAAACCATGCGTACATCTCACATAAGTCTTCATTTAGAGACCTTATTGTTTCATTGGTGTTCTAAAATTGTCAAAGAAAGAGGTGATTAGGAGTCCTATAACTTCGTTCTTGTTTGATTAGCATCAAAAGGAGCAATTCCATGACTATCATGTCCAAAACCATGCGTACATCTCACACAAGTCTTTATTTAAGGAGACCTTCTTCTTGTTTCATTGGTTCTCTAAAATTGTAAAAGAAAGTGGTGATTATGAGTCATATTACTTCGTTCTACTTGAAATTAGAATCAAAAGTAGCAATCCAATCAATATCGCGTGCAAACCGATGCTTAGATCTCACACAAATCTTCATTTAGGGAGACCTTCATATTGTTTCATTTGTTGTATCAAATTTACAAAGAAAGTGGTGATTAAGAGTTGTATTACTTTGTTCAACTTTGATTAGTGTTAAAAGGAGAAACCCATGACTGTGACGTTCAAAACCATGCGTACATCTCGCACAAGTCTTCATTTAGGGAGACCTTATTGTTTCATTGGGGTTCTAAAATCGTCAAAGAAAAAGGTGATTAGGAGTCCTATAACTTCGTTGTTGTATGATTAGCATCAAAAGGAGCAATTCCGTGACTATCGCGTTCAAAACCATGCGTACATCTCACACAAGTCTCCATTCAAGGAGACCTTCTTATTGTTTCATTAGTTCTCTAAAATTTTTAAAGAAAGAGGTGATTAAGAGTTCTATTACTTCGTTCTAATATGATTAGTATCAAAAGGAGCAATCCCACGACTATCGCGTTAAAAATGATGCGTAGTACATCTCACACAAGTCTTGATTTAGGTAGACCTTTTTATTGATTCATTGGATTTCTCAAACTGTCAATGAAAGAGGTTTTTATGAGTCTTATGACTTTGTTCTAGTTCGATTTGCATCAAAAGAAGCAATTCTATCACTAGTGCCTTCAAAACGATCCGTACATCTCACACATGTCTTCATTTAGGAAGACCTTCTTATGGTTTCATTAGTTCTTCAAAATTATAAAAATATAGGTGATTATGAGTCCTATTATTTCGTTCTACTTGAAATTAGAATCAAAAGGAGCAATCCCATCACTATAGCGTCCAAAACGATACGTAGATCTCACACAAGTCTTCATTTAGGGAGACCTTCATATTGTTCCATTGGTTGTTTCAAATTTACAAAGAAAGATGTGATTAAGAGTTGTATTACTTCGTTCTACTTTGATTAGCGTCAAAAGAAGAAACCCATGACTATCACGTTCAAAACCATGCGTACATCTCACACAAGTCTTTATTTAGAGAGACATTATTATTATTTCATTGGTGCTCTAAAATTGTCAAAGAAAGAGGTGATTAGGAGTCCTATAACTTCGTTCTAATTTGATTAGCATCAAAAGGAGCAATCCCATGACTATCGCGTTCAAAACGATGCGTACATCTCACACAAGTCTTTATTTAAAGAGACTTTCTTATTGTTTCATTGGTTCTCTAAAATTATCAAAGAAAGAGATGATTATGAGTCCTATTACTTGGTTCTAATTTGATTAGCATCAAAAGGAGCATTCCATGACTATCGCGTTAAAAACGATATGTATATCTCTCATAAGTCTTGATTTAGGGGAGAACTTCTTATTGTGTCATTGGTTCCCTCAAATTATCAGAGAAAGAGGTAATTATGAGTCCTATGACTTCTTTCTATTTAGATTAGCATTAAATGGAGCAATCCTATCACTAGCGCCTTCAAAACGATCCGTACATCTCACACAAGTTTTCATTTAGGGAGACCTTCTTATTGTTTTGTTAGTTTTCACAAATTGTCAAAATATAGGAGATTATGAGTCATATTACTTCATTCTAGTTGAAATGAGCATCAAAAGGAGTAATCCAATCAATATCGCGTCCAAAATGATGCGTAGATCTCACACAAGTCTTCATTTAGGGAGACCTTCATATTGTTTCATTGGTTGTATCAAATTTACAAAGAAAGAGGAGATTAAGAGTTGTATTACTTCGTTCTACTTTGATTAGCGTTAAAAATAGAAACCCATGACTGTGGCGTCAAAAACATGAGTACATCTCACACAAGTCTTCATTTAGGTCTCCCCTCAAAATATCAAGTCATGTTTCTCTCTCTTATTTTTTGCTCTGCCTTCTCTCTTGTTTTTACCTCCAAGATTGCCCTCCTTTTGCCCCTACCTAATTTTTCCGGCTCCCCACCTAATTTCCCTGATTTTATTTTGAGTCCGTTTTGCCCTTTTCTTTCCTTCTTTGTACTGTCTCCTTCCATTTCTCTTCTGTCCCCCCTCAGTTTCGGTCTCCTTTTTTCCTTTCTGCCCTATCTGGTCCATCTTTGGACCTCTTCTCTCTCCTTCCTTCGTCCGTTCTGTCCTCTCCGTCGAGTCATTCTGTCTCTTTCCGCCCTAATCCCTCCTCCCCTCTCCTATCCTCTTTTGTGATGGTTGATTATTCGCACCTCTCTGCGGGTAACTCTGTTAGTAGCTCTTCTAGGGATCTCTTTGCTGAGTTTGGAGTCTCTGACCAAAGCGCCCCTGTTATTGATGAAGAAGCTATGGCTGAATCTGAGCCCGTCCCGATTCCGGGTGCCGTCACTATTGAGTCGGGGGGCTCTTCTGATTCTGAATCTGTTAGTGTTGTAAATGGCAATATTGGGCTGCAGTTTGGCACGTCTATGTCTGAGGTCTTCAAAGCTGCTCAGGCTCTCTCTCAGCAAGGTCGGGTTGATGCTGTTGCTGAGCGAGAAAAGAGCAATGCTCTTATGGATTTCATCTTGGCCCAAGGTTTCTCTGTCCAGAATATTAATGATTTTTTTAACAAGGGCAAATCTGTTAGGCAGGTGGATGACCGGGACCTGTTTGTTAAAAATTCTCTTAGAACTTCTGAAGTCAATGTTTTTGCCCCTGTTTCGGGGCTCCCCTCTGGTGCTGGAAAACTCCCTTTCCCCGGTATCTGTGATGTTTCTGGTAAGGATATTGATTATTCTCTAGATTCTTCTGGTGGTCTAGATGCCCAGGTTGGAGTGGGTATCCCTTCGGCTTGCCTTGATAGGCCTGCTAAGGACTTCACAAAGCTTCCTCTCGTTGGTCAGAGTGATTCTGATGGGGCTACGCTGCAACATTCATCTCCAGTTCGGCCATCTTGGAGCTCGGTTGTGGCTAAGGGCTCTTCCAAACCTGGTTTGGTCCTCGATTATTTTCCTCCTGCTCCCCCGACTCTGGATAATGGTCCAATCACTATCAAGCCTCCTTCAGAAGTTCTCCAGCTTGGAAACAATCTTTGGAACGCTTGCCTTGTTGGAAGTTTTATTCACTCTAGACTTCCGTTTAAACTTGTCGAAGATAGTGTCCATAAGTTGTGGGATAGTCTGGGTCTGCAAAAGGTTTTCTTGCAGGACAAGGGGTATTTCATCTTTAAGTTCTCTAGTCCTGAGGAGCGTGACAATATTCTAGCCTTAGGTCCTTGGTATGTTTCGAATAAGCTACTCCAGCTCAAGCATTGGAAGGAGGGGTTGGACTTCAAATCTGATATGTGCACTAAGGCCCCTGTTTGGGTGAAATTCCATAATATTCCCCTGTCCTACCTGTCTGGCCCTGGACTAAGCTATCTTGCTAGTGGGATAGGTAAACCTCTCTTTGTTGATAAGATAACTGAAAAATTGGAACCCATGAACTTTGCTAGGATGTGTATTGAGATCACTTCCTCTTCAGCATTTCCTTCTAGTCTTGAAGTTGTTGTCCTTGATGCGGAAACTAAACTAGAAATAGTGGTCTCGGTTGCAGTGGAGTACCAAAATAAACCCTTGTCGTGCTCTCATTGCTTGTCCTTTGGGCACTCTCTCCTTAGATGTCCTCAAGCTAATTATAAATGGGTCCCCAAAGTTGCCCCTTCTATGCCTGCTCCTGCTACAGGTGGTGAATCTTCTTCTACCCCAGCTATCTCTTCTCCTTCTCCTGCTGAAAAATCTGACAGTTGGACCTTGGTTGCTAAGGGTCCAAAACAGCATGTTGGTCCGGCTCTTCTCTCCGACCCTCAAAACTCAAATTTATTCAACATCCTTTCCCCTGTGGCTGCTGGTTCTCAGGACTGTTTCTCTGACACTGATGTCACTCCCTCCCCTAACCCCCTTGTGGGTAAGCTTAAACTGATTGATGAGAAGGAAGGTAGGGATCTTAAACACAAAGCTATAGGCTCTCTTGATGTTGGTCAAGCCTCAAAGAAAAAGATCAAAGGAGGGGGGAGCAAAAAGCCCTCAACATAACTTTTTCCCTGTTTTATGTTAAATTTTTGCTCTATGAATATTAGAGGTGTAAATATGTCTCCTAAGCAGACTAGCGTCCATGAACTCATTTGTAAGCATAGTATCTCTTTTGTTGGCCTTGTTGAAACTAAGGTCAAGTCACCTAAGGCCATTTCTGTCTCCAATGCTATTTGTAGGAATTGGCAGTGGCATTTTAATTATGAGTATCATGCGAATGGTAGAATTTGGGTTGGTTGGGACCCAAATACCTGGAATGTCAATGTTATTACAAAGTCTGCACAATTTATTCACTGTTCTGTTTCTTCTGTCGATCTTAGTTTTAATGGTTTTGTTACTGTTGTTTATGGGCTAAATACCCCTACCGAAAGGAAATCTCTTTGGCATGACTTAAGAGTTCTTGCTAGCTCAATAAATACACCGTGGACTCTTATTGGGGATTTCAATGTGGTAAAATCCTTATCTGAAATTGATGGAGGCGCTTGTTCTTGGGACTATGGTATGCAAGATTTTAAGGATTGGCTTGAGGATCTCCTCTTGTTTGATATCCGTGCTATTGGCCCTCATCTCACCTGGTGGGACTCTCAAATTGCCAACCCTACTTACAAGAAGCTGGATCGTGCTCTGGTTAATAACTTCTGGTTGGACTCTTATCCCTTCTCTCAGGCTCTCTTTTGTCCCCGTGATCTCTCTGATCATTGCCCTGTGGTGGTATTTTCTGGTCTTCTCCTGCCCCGCATTCCCAAGCCTTTCCAATTCTTCAACTTCATGATGGGTCTGGAAAATTTTCCTGATGTGGTTCGGAATGCTTGGCTCACTCCTTGCTTGGGTGACCCGCTCCAGATTTTGGCCGGGAAGCTTTCTGCAGTTAAGGTTGCTTTAAAGGGCCTCAATAAGCGCAATGGTAATCTGATCTCTAATGTAAAGCAGGCTAGGGACTGCCTGCATGCTACTCAGCATGCTATTTCCCTTAATCCGGGTGATTCCTCTCTTCTCCTCCTCCAGAAAGCTCAAACCGATTCTCTTTGGGCTGCTCTCCTTCTTGAAGAGAAATTCCTCAAGCAAAAATCTAGAATTCAATGGTTGAAGGATGGTGATAAGAATACGAGTTACTTCCATAACCACGTTAAGAATAGATGGAATACGAATAAAATTTTGGCTATTAAGAACTCGGAGGGTGAATTATGTTCTGGGCATTTGGCTGTTCAAAGAGTAGCTGTGGATCACTTCTTTGCTCTTTTTGGCACTTCTTCTCCTGCTGATTGCTCTTTCCCTCTTCTCCCTGACTCTCTTGGGGCCAAGACTGTGTCCTCTCTGCAAGCTCCTTTACTGGAACGTGATGTGTCGGCTGAAGAGATCCTGTCCACTCTTAAGCTCATGAAGAAGAACAAGAGTCCTGGCCCTGATGGGTTTAATGTTAACTTTTTTCTCCATACTTGGGACATTGTTGGGGATGTTTTTACTTCTGCCATCCGTTCCTTTTTCAGTCAGGGATGTCTGCTTCGGGGGTCCAACTCAACTGCTATTGCTCTTGTGCCTAAAGTCCCGAGCCCCTCTTCCATGAATGATTATAGACCCATCTCTTGCTGCAACACAACCTTTAAGTGCATTTCGAAGATCATTGCTTCGAGACTTAAGGACATTCTCCCATCCATTATCTCCTTTTCAATCCGCTTTTGTTCCGGGTAGGAGGATCAGTGATAACATTCTTCTTGCTCAAGAATTATTCAGGAACTACCATAGACCCTCAGGCCCGGCTAGATGTGCTTTGAAGATTGACCTCAGGAAGGCTTTTGACTCTGTTTCTTGGGATTTTTTGTGGGCTGCTCTTAAGCTTTTTAAATTCCCTCCTAAATTTATCTATTGGATCAAGGCTTGCATCTCCACCCCAAGTTTCTCTGTTAAGGTTAATGGGGCTTTATGTGGTTACTTTAAAGGGGCTAAAGGCCTTAGACAAGGTGACCCTCTTTCCCCCTACCTTTTTGTCATCATTATGGAAGTTCTTTCTCTAATGCTTGGCCAGACTTCAAAGCAGGCTTCTTTCAAATTTCATTGGCGTACAGTGCCTTTATCTCTCACCCATCTTTGTTTTGCGGATGATATTCTCATTTGCTGTCATGGTGATATCGATTCTGTTAAGTACATTAAGACTTGTCTTGACCAGTTCTCCTGGGACTCGGGCCTTCACATCAATGCCTCGAAAAGTATGTGCTTTCTTTCACATATTCTTCCTGCCCAATCGGATCTTATTCTTAGCCATCTGAATTTCCAATTGGGGGTTTTCCCGGCTAAATTTTTGGGAGTTCCCCTAATAACCTCGAAGCTTAGTATTGCTGATTGTCGCCCTCTTCTCGAAAGGGTCAAATCCAAAATTAGCTCCTGGACCAACAAGTTCCTTTCATATGCCGGTCGTATGCAACTTATCAAGTCTGTTATCTACGCCTCCCAAGCTTATTGGTCTGCTCATTTCATTCTCCCTGCAGCTGTTTTGAAGGATCTTCAAGCTACCATGTCTAAATTTTTATGGAAGGGTTCTTCTTTAAACAAAAATGGCTCTAAAGTTGCTTGGACGAAGATTTGCCTTCCCTTTGCTGAAGGTGGTCTTGCCATAAAAAACCTTGCCGAATGGAATAAATCTCTTATCTTGTTACATCTTTTGCATGTCATTAATCCATTCTCTTCATCTCTTTGGGCTAAATGGGTTCATTCTACTCTTCTTAAGAACAAATCTTTCTGGACTATTCACATCCCTTCTAACTGTTCTTGGATCTGGAGGAAAGTTTTACAAAGTAGGGATACTGCCCGTAGACACATATCCTTTGACATAGGCAACGGAGCTAATACTAGCCTTTGGTTTGACCCTTGGATTGATCAATCCCCCTTGGCAAATTCTGTCCTCTCGTCTCTGATTGCCAACTCTGGGCTGGGTCCTTATGCTTCTGTGAATAGCATTATTCAAAATTCTAGGTGGGTGCTTCCTGCATCAAACCATCAGGATGTTATTGCTTTTCGGAATTCCTTTGACACCTCTAGATCATGTAACTCAACAAAATGTGATAGTATTCTTTGGGATGGTATCATGGCAAAAGATGTAAAGGTTGCTACTATTTGGAACTCCATTAGACAGTCTGGGTCTACTGTGTCTTGGCATAACTTGGTTTGGCATAAGATTGTGCCTCCCCGACACTCTTTTATTCTCTGGCTTGCCTTTCATAAGGGGCTTAGGACCCTTGACATTTTGACTCAGTTCGGGCTTAATATTAACCCTAGCTGTGTGCTGTGTTCGAATGTTAGTGAAACTTTCAACCATTTATTTTTTGATTGTTCCTTCTCGTTTCAGATTCTGGTTGCTGTCCTTAGGCTTTGTGGATGGAGAGGGTTTAGTAGGAGTTGGGTTTCTATCACTGGCTTCATCTCTAGCTCTTCCTGCAAAAACTTTCACTACAATCTTCTCCATCTTGGGTTTGCCATCGTGGTCTATAGAATCTGGGCTGAAAGAAATGCTAGGATTTTCTCTCATGTATCCACCCCTGCTCGTATTATTATTAGAGATATTATTAATTTAATTCAATGCGGTCTCCATTCAAATGCTAAATTTCAAAAAATTAAGTCAAGATCCTGTTACAGATCTCTTGTGTTGTAACTGCTGTTCCTGTGATTGTTCCAGTTCCTGTGTTTGCACTGGAGTGGCGAGTTTGGTTGGCATCATGATTTGGTTGCCTTGGCTGGGATTCCTTGCTGGCTTTCTGCCCCTTATCTACTACTTTTGGGTTACTGCTGTTGCTTTTGTTTTCACTTTTCTGCTGCTGCTGCTGATGTTTTGGGCAGGTCTGGCAGAAGTTGTTTGGTCCTTTGCTGCGGGTCAATTTCTGGCCTTGGGTTTCTGCTGTCTGCTGGTTTCATGCCTGCACCTGGGTTCCTTTGCTGTTCTTGTGATGATTCATCTTCTGTTATGCTTGATTTGGTTTCAGGTGGTCTGGGTCTCTTGCAATTTTAGCCTGCTGGGTCTGCTACTGTTTGGGTTAGACCAGCTGGTTCTGTCTGCAAGATGTCATGTCTTTGTTTGTCTTCGTTGGCTGTTCTGATTTTTGCTTTTGGTTCAGTTCGGTTTGGGTTAGACCAGTTGCACTTGCTATTGTGGTTAACCGGCTGGTTTCTGCTACTGCAGCCAGCTGGTCTGTTGCTGCTGGTATGTGGTCAGCCCGATGTTGTCTGGTGCTGGCACTTGGGTTAAAAGGTCTTTGTTGGGCTTCTTTATGCACCATTGCTGCTGGTAGCTGCTAGATTTCTCTTGTGGTCTGCTGCAGTTTCTACAGCTTCTACTCCTTTTGCATTTTTGCATGTCTCTGATATTTGGCTTTATGCTGCTGCTGTTTGGTTTGGTAGCTGCTAGTTTTCTGCAGTTTTTGCATGTTTGCTGGGTTGCTGTGGTTTGCTGGTTTTGATGCTTTGGCCTGCTGCTATTTCTGGGGGTTATGTTGCATGGCTAGTTTTGGTCTGCTTCCTTTTGTGGATGTTGACTACAGGCCTCTTTGGATTTTGTCCAGTTGGATTTTGTCCAGTTAGTTTTGGCCTTTTCGTTGGCCTTTGTTGTCTGTTAGGATTTTATGTCTCTTGTGGCTGATTTTCTATTTGCTCTCCTTGATTTTGGTCCAGCCCTTGCAGCTGGGGTCGGCTGGATGATTGTTTGGCCATAGGATCCAGTTCCTGTCTTGGTCTGTGGGTTATCATTGTGGTTCTTTGTTTGCTGGCTTTGGTAGGTCTGCTGCAGTTTCTTCATGCAGTCTGCTGCAGTCTATCTTCATGCAGTCTGCTGCCACTGGGTTTTTTGCACTTTGCTTTTTGCTTTTGTGGTGTATTTATCTTGTTGTCGGTTTTGGCATTTCTGACTTGTCTGATTTGTTGGGCATTCGCCTTGTTTTCATAGTCTTAACAGCATAGGGCATGTCCTATGATGTCTTCGCTATTTTTGATTGGGTTTTTCTCCCATGAGGTTGTGTAATCCAACTTTTATTTATTTAATTCAGTCTAAATTTAGCAAAAAAAAAAGTCTTCATTTAGGAGACCTTATTGTTTCATTGGTGTTCTAAAATTGTCAAAGAAAGAGGTGATTAGGAGTCCTATAACTTCGTTCTTGTTTGATTAGCATCAAAAGGAGCAATTCCATGACTATCACGTTCAAAACCATGCGTACATCTCACACAACTCTTCATTTAAGGAGACCTTCTTATTGTTTCATTGGTTCTCTAAAATTGTCAAAGAAAGAGGTGATTATGAGTCATATTACTTCGTTCTAGTTGAAATTAGCATCAAAAGTAGCAATCCAATCAATATCGCGTCCAAAACGATGCTTAGATCTCACACAAGTCTTCATTTAGGGAGACCTTCATATTGTTTCATTGGTTGTATCAAATTTACAAAGAAAGAGGTGATTAAGAGTTGTATTACTTCGTTCAACTTTGATTAGTGTTAAAAGGAGAAACGCATGACTGTGGCGTTCAAAACCATGTGTACATCTCGCACAAGTCTTCATTTAGGGAGACCTTATTGTTTCATTGGGGTTCTAAAATTGTCAAAGAAAGAGGTGATTAGGAGTCCTATAACTTCGTTGTTGTATGATTAGCATCAAAAGGAGCAATTCCGTGACTATCGCGTTCAAAACCATGCGTACATCTCACACAAGTCTCCATTCAAGGAGACCTTCTTATTGTTTCATTGGTTCTCTAAAATTTTTAAAGAAAGAGGTGATTAGGAGTTCTATTACTTCGTTCTAATATGATTAGTATCAAAAGGAGCAATCCCACGACTATCGCGTTAAAAATGATACGTAGTACATCTCACACAAGTCTTGATTTAGGTAGACCTTTTTATTGATTCATTGGATTTCTCAAATTGTCAATGAAAGAGATTTTTATGAGTCTTATGACTTTGTTCAAGTTCGATTTGCATCAAAAGAAGCAATTCTATCACTAGTGCCTTCAAAACGATCCGTACATCTCACACATGTCTTCATTTAGGAAGACCTTCTTATTGTTACATTAGTTCTTTAAAATTGTAAAAATATAGGTGATTATGAGTCCTATTATTTCGTTCTAGTTGAAATTAGAATCAAAAGGAGCAATCCCATCACTATAGTGTCCAAAACGATGCGTAGATCTCACACAAGTCTTCATTTAGGGAGACCTTCATATTGTTCCATTGGTTGTTTCAAATTTACAAAGAAAGATGTGATTAAGAGTTGTGTTACTTCGTTCTACTTTGATTAGCGTCAAAAGAAGAAACCCATGACTATCACGTTCAAAACCATGCGTACATCTCACACAAGTCTTTATTTAGGGAGACCTTCTTATTATTTCATTGGTGCTCTAAAATTGTCAAAGAACGAGGTGATTAGGAGTCCTATAACTTCGTTCTAATTTGATTAGCATCAAAAGGAGCAATCCCATGACTATCGCGTTCAAAACGATGCGTACATCTCACACAAGTATTTATTTAAAGAGACTTTCTTATTGTTTCATTGGTTCTCTAAAATTATCAAAGAAAGAGATGATTATGAGTCCTATTACTTGGTTCTAATTTGATTAGCATCAAAAGGAGCATTCCATGACTATCGCGTTAAAAATGATGTGTACATCTCACACAAGTCTTGATTGAGGGGAGAACTTCTTATTGTGTCATTGGTTCCCTCAAATTATCAGAGAAAGAGGTGAATATGATTCCTATAACTTCTTTCTATTTAGATTAGCATTAAATGGAGCAATCCTATCACTAGTGCCTTCAAAACGATCTGTACATCTCACACAAGTTTTCATTTAGGGAGACCTTCTTATTGTTTTGTTAGTTTTCACAAATTGTCAAAATATAGGTGATTATGAGTCATATTACTTCGTTCTAGTTGAAATGAGCATCAAAAGGAGTAATCCAATCAATATCGCGTCCAAAACGATGCGTAGATCTCACACAAGTCTTCATTTAGGGAGACCTTCATATTGTTTCATTAGTTGTATCAAATTTACAAAGAAAGAGGAGATTAAGAGTTGTATTACTTCGTTCTACTTTAATTAGCATTAAAGGAGAAACCCATGACTGTGGCGTTCAAAACCATGCGTACATCTCACATAAGTCTTCATTTAGGAAACCTTATTGTTTCATTGGTGTTCTAAAATTGTCAAAGAAAGAGGTGATTATGAGTCCTATAACTTCGTTCTTGTTTGATTAGCATCAAAAGGAGCAATTCCATGACTATCATGTCCAAAACCATGCGTACATCTCACACAAGTCTTTATTTAAGGAGACCTTCTTATTTTTTCATTGGTTCTCTAAAATTGTCAAAGAAAGTGGTGATTATGAGTCATATTACTTCGTTCTAGTTGAAATTAACATCAAAAGTAGCAATCCAATCAATATCGCGTCCAAAACGATGCTTAGATCTCACACAAGTCTTCATTTAGGGAGACCTTCATATTGTTTCATTGGTTGTATCAAATTTACAAAGAAAGAGGTGATTAAGAGTTGTATTACTTCGTTCAACTTTGATTAGTGTTAAAAGGAGAAACCCATGACTGTGGCGTTCAAAACCATGCGTACATCTCGCACAAGTCTTCATTTAGGGAGACCTTATTGTTTCATTGGGGTTCTAAAATTGTCAAAGAAAGAGGTGATTAGGAGTCCTATAACTTTGTTGTTGTATGATTAGCATCAAAAGGAGCAATTTCGTGACTATCGCGTTCAAAACCATGCGTACATCTCGCACAAGTCTTCATTCAAGGAGACCTTCTTATTGTTTCATTGGTTCTCTAAAATTTTTAAAGAAAGAGGTGATTAGGAGTTCTATTACTTCGTTCTAATATGATTAGTATCAAAAGGAGCAATCCCACGACTATCGCGTTAAAAACGATGCGTAGTACATCTCACACAAGTCTTGATTTAGATAGACCTTTTTATTGATTCATTGGATTTCTCAAATGGTCAATGAAAGAGGTTTTTATGAGTCTTATGACTTCGTTCTACTTCGATTTGCATCAAAACAAGAAATTCTATCACTAGTGCCTTCAAAACGATCCGTACATCTCACACATGTCTTCATTTAGGAAGACCTTCTTATTGTTTCATTAGTTCTTTAAAATTATAAAAATATAGGTGATTATGAGTCCTATTATTTTGTTCTAGTTGAAATTAGAATCAAAAGGAGCAATCCCATCACTATAGCGTCCAAAACGATGCGTAGATCTCACACAAGTCTTCATTTAGGGAGACCTTCATATTGTTCCATTGGTTGTTTCAAATTTATAAAGAAAGATGTGATTAAGAGTTGTATTACTTCGTTCTACTTTGATTAGCGTCAAAAGAAGAAACCCATGACTATCACGTTCAAAACCATGCGTACATCTCACACAAGTCTTTATTTAGGGAGACCTTCTTATTATTTCATTGGTGTTCTAAAATTGTCAAAGAAAGAGGTGATTAGGAGTCCTATAATTTCGTTCTAATTTGATTAGCATCAAAAGGAGCAATCCCATGACTATCGCATTCAAAACGATGCGTACATCTCACACAAGTATTTATTTAAAGAGACTTTCTTATTGTTTCATTGGTTCTCTAAAATTATCAAAGAAAGAGATGATTATGAGTCCTATTACTTGGTTCTAATTTGATTAGCATCAAAAGGAGCATTCCATGACTATCGCGTTAAAAATGATGCGTACATCTCACACAAGTCTTGATTTAGGGGAGAACTTCTTCTTGTGTCATTGGTTCCCTCAAATTATCAGAGAAAGAGGTGATTATGAGTCCTATAACTTCTTTATATTTAGATTAGAATTAAATGGAGCAATCCTATCACTAGCGCCTTCAAAACGATCTGTACATCTCACACAAGTTTTCATTTAGGGAGACCTTCTTATTGTTTTGTTAGTTTTCACAAATTATCAAAATATAGGTGATTATGAGTCATATTACTTCGTTCTAGTTGAAATGAGAAACAAAAGGAGTAATCCAATCAATATCGCGTCAAAAACGATGCGTAGATCTCACACAAGTCTTCATTTAGAGAGACCTTCATATTGTTTCATTAGTTGTATCAAATTTACAAAGAAAGAGGAGATTTAGAGTTGTATTACTTCGTTCTACTTTGATTTGCGTCAAAAGAAGAAACCCATGACTATCACGTTCAAAACCATGCGTACATCTCACACAAGTCTTTATTTAGGGAGACCTTCTTATTATTTCATTGGTGCTCTAAAATTGTCAAAGAAAGAGGTGATTAGGAGTCCTATAACTTCGTTCTAATTTGATTAGTATCAAAAGGAGCAATCCCATGATTATCGCGTTCAAAACGATGCGTACATCTCACACAAGCATTTATTTAAAGAGACTTTCTTATTGTTTCATTGGTTTCCTAAAATTATCAAAGAAAGAGATGATTATGAGTCCTATTACTTGGTTCAAATTTGATTAGCATCAAAAGGAGCATTCCATGACTATCGCGTTAAAAATGATGTGTACATCTCACACAAGTCTTGATTTAGGGGAGAACTTCTTATTGTGTCATTGGTTCCCTCAAATTATCAGAGAAAGAGGTGATGATGAGTCCTATAACTTCTTTTTATTTAGATTAGCATTAAATGGAGCAATTCTATCACTAGCGCCTTCAAGACGATCTGTACATCTCACACAAATTTTCATTTAGGGAGACCTTCTTATTGTTTTGTTAGTTTTCACAAATTGTCAAAATATAGGTGAGTATGAGTCATATTATTTCGTTCTAGTTGAAATGAGCATCAAAAGGAGTAATCCAATCAATATCGCGTCCAAAACAATGCGTAGATCTCAAACAAGTCTTCATTTAGGGAGACCTTCATATTGTTTCATTAGTTGTATCAAATTTACAAAGAAAGAGGAGATTAAGAGTTGTATTACTTCGTTCTACTTTGATTAGCGTTAAAGGAGAAACCCATGACTGTGGCGTTCAAAACCATGCGTACATCTCACATAAGTCTTCATTTAGGAGACCTTATTGTTTCATTGGTGTTCTAAAATTGTCAAAGAAAGAGGTGATTAGGAGTCCTATAACTTCGTTCTTGTTTGATTAGCATCAAAAGGAGCAATTCCCTGACTATCATGTCCAAAACCATGCGTACACCTCACACAAGTCTTTATTTAAGGAGACCTTCTTATTGTTTCATTGGTTCTCTAAAATTGTCAAAGAAAGTGGTGATTATGAGTCATATTACTTCGTTCTAGTTGAAATTAGCATCAAAAGTAGCATTCCAATCAATATCGCGTCCAAAACGATGCTTAGATCTCACACAAGTCTTCATTTAGGGAGACCTTCATATTGTTTCATTAGTTGTATCAAATTTACAAAGAAAGAGGTGATTAAGAGTTGTATTACTTCGTTCAACTTTGATTAGTGTTAAAAGGAGAAACCCATGACTGTGACGTTCAAAACCATGCGTACATCTCGCACAAGTCTTCATTTAGGGAGACCTTATTGTTTCATTGGGGTTCTAAAATTGTCAAACAAAGAGGTGATTAGGAGTCCTATAACTTCGTCGTTGTATGATTAGCATCAAAAGGAGCAATTCCGTGACTATCGCGTTAAAAACGATGTGTACATCTCACACAAGTCTTGATTTAGGGGAGAACTTATTATTGTGTCATTGGTTCTCTCAAATTATCAGAGAAAGAGGTGATTATGATTCCTATAACTTCTTTCTATTTAGATTAGCATTAAATGGAGCAATCCTATCACTAGCGCCTTCAAAACGATCTGTACATCTCACACAAGTTTTCATTTAGGGAGACCTTCTTATTGTTTTGTTAGTTTTCACAAATTGTCAAAATATAGGTAATTATGAGTCATATTACTTCGTTCTAGTTGAAATGAGCATCAAAAGGAGTAATACAATCAATATCGCGTCCAAAACGATGCGTAGATCTCACACAAGTCTTCATTTAGGGAGACCTTCATATTGTTTCATTAGTTGTATCAAATTTACAAAGAAAGAGGAGATTAAGAGTTGTATTACTTCGTTCTACTTTGATTAGCATTAAAGGAGAAACCCATGACTGTGGCGTTCAAAACCATGCGTACATCTCACATAAGTCTTCATTTAGGAAACCTTATTGTTTCATTGGTGTTCTAAAATTGTCAAAGAAAGAGGTGATTATGAGTCCTATAACTTCGTTCTTGTTTGATTAGCATCAAAAAGAGCAATTCCATGACTATCATGTCCAAAACCATGCGTACATCTCACACAAGTCTTTATTTAAGGAGACCTTCTTATTGTTTCATTGGTTCTCTAAAATTGTCAAAGAAAGTGGTGCTTATGAGTCATATTACTTCGTTCTAGTTGAAATTAGCATCAAAAGTAGCAATCCAATCAATATCGCGTCCAAAACGATGCTTAGATCTCACACAAGTCTTCATTTAGGGAGACCTTCATATTGTTTCATTGGTTGTATCAAATTTACAAAGAAAGAGGTGATTAAGAGTTGTATTACTTCGTTCAACTTTGATTAGTGTTAAAAGGAGAAATCCATGACTGTGGCGTTCAAAACCATGCGTACATCTCGCACAAGTCTTCATTTAGGGAGACCTTATTGTTTCATTGGGGTTCTAAAATTGTCAAAGAAAGAGGTGATTAGGAGTCCTATAACTTTGTTGTTGTATGATTAGCATCAAAAGGAGCAATTTCGTGACTATCGCGTTCAAAACCATGCGTACATCTCGCACAAGTCTCCATTCAAGGAGACCTTCTTATTGTTTCATTGGTTCTCTAAAATTTTTAAAGAAAGAGGTGATTAGGAGTTCTATTACTTCGTTCTAATATGATTAGTATCAAAAGGAGCAATCCCACGACTATCGCGTTAAAAACGATGCGTAGTACATCTCACACAAGTCTTGATTTAGGTAGACCTTTTTATTGATTCATTGGATTTCTCAAATTGTCAATGAAAGAGGTTTTTATGAGTCTTATGACTTTGTTCTAGTTCGATTTGCATCAAAAGAAGCAATTCTATCACTAGTGCCTTCAAAACGATCCGCACATCTCACACATGTCTTCATTTAGGAAGACCTTCTTATTGTTTCATTAGTTCTTTAAAATTGTAAAAATATAGGAGATTATGAGTCCTATTATTTCGTTCTAGTTGAAATTAGAATCAAAAGGAGCAATCCCATCACTATAGTGTCCAAAACGATGCGTAGATCTCACACAAGTCTTCATTTAGGGAGACCTTCATATTGTTCCATTGGTTGTTTCAAATTTACAAAGAAAGATGTGATTAAGAGTTGTGTTACTTCTTTCTACTTTGATTAGCGTCAAGAGAAGAAACCCATGACTATCACGTTCAAAACCATGCGTACATCTCACACAAGTCTTTATTTAGGGAGACCTTATTATTTCATTGGTGCACTAAAATTGTCAAAGAAAGAGGTGATTAGGAGTCCTATAACTTCGTTCTAATTTGATTAGCATCAAAAGGAGCAATCCCATGACTATCGCGTTCAAAACGATGCGTACATCTCACACAAGTATTTATTTAAAGAGACTTTCTAATTGTTTCATTGGTTCCCTAAAATTATCAAAGAAAGAGATGATTATGAGTCCTATTACTTGGTTCTAATTTGATTAGCATCAAAAGGAGCATTCCATGACTATCGCGTTAAAAATGATGCGTACATCTCACACAAGTCTTGATTTAGGAGAGAACTTCTTGTGTCATTGGTTCCCTCAAATTATCAGAGAAAGAGGTGATTATGAGTCCTATAACTTCTTTATATTTAGATTAGAATTAAATGGAGCAATCCTATCACTAGCGCCTTCAAAACGATCTGTACATCTCACACAAGTTTTCATTTAGGGAGACCTTCTTATTGTTTTGTTAGTTTTCACAAATTGTCAAAATATAGGTGATTATGAGTCATATTACTTCGTTCTAGTTGAAATGAGAATCAAAAGGAGTAATCCAATCAATATCGCGTCAAAAACGATGCGTAGATCTCACACAAGTCTTCATTTAGGGAGACCTTCATATTGTTTCATTAGTTGTATCAAATTTACAAAGAAAGAGGAGATTAAGAGTTGTATTACTTCGTTCTACTTTGATTTGCGTCAAAAGAAGAAACCCATGACTATCACGTTCAAAACCATGCGTACATCTCACACAAGTCTTTATTTAGGGAGACCTTCTTATTATTTCATTGGTGCTCTAAAATTGTCAAAGAAAGAGGTGATTAGGAGTCCTATAACTTCGTTCTAATTTGATTAGTATCAAAAGGAGCAATCCCATGACTATCGCGTTCAAAACGATGCGTACATCTCACACAAGTATTTATTTAAAGAGACTTTCTTATTGTTTCATTGGTTTCCTAAAATTATCAAAGAAAGAGATGATTATGAGTCCTATTACTTGGTTCAAATTTGATTAGCATCAAAAGGAGCATTCCATGACTATCGCGTTAAAAATGATGTGTACATCTCACACAAGTCTTGATTTAGGGGAGAACTTCTTATTGTGCCTTTGGTTCCCTCAAATTATCAGCGAAAGAGGTGATGATGAGTCCTATAACTTCTTTCTATTTAGATTAGCATTAAATGGAGCAATTCTATCACTAGCGCCTTCAAAACGATCTGTACATCTCACACAAGTTTTCATTTAGGGAGACCTTCTTATTGTTTTGTTAGTTTTCACAAATTGTCAAAATATAGGTGAGTATGAGTCATATTACTTCGTTCTAGTTGAAATGAGCATCAAAAGGAGTAATCCAATCAATATCGCGTCCAAAACGTTGCGTAGATCTCACACAAGTCTTCATTTAGGGAGACCTTCATATTGTTTCATTGGTTGTATCAAATTTATAAAGAAAGAGGAGATTAAGAGTTGTATTACTTCGTTCTACTTTGATTAGCGTTAAAAGGAGAAACCCATGACTGTGGCGCTCAAAACCATGCGTACATCTCACACAAGTCTTCATTTAGGAGACCTTATTATTTCATTGGTGTTCTAAAATTGTCAAAGAAAGAGGTGATTAGGAGTCCTATAACTTCGTTCTTGTTTGATTAGCATCAAAAGGAGCAATTCCATGACTATCACGTTCAAAACCATGCGTACATCTCACACAAGTCTTCATTTAAGGAGACCTTCTTATTATTTCATTGGTTCTCTAAAATTGTCAAAGAAAGAGGTGATTATGAGTCATATTACTTCGTTCTAGTTGAAATAAGCATCAAAAGTAGCAATCCAATCAATATCGCGTCCAAAACGATGCTTAGATCTCACACAAGTCTTCATTTAGGGAGACCTTCATACTGTTTCATTGGTTGTATCAAATTTACAAAGAAAGAGGTGATTAAGAGTTGTATTACTTCGTTCAACTTTGATTAGTGTTAAAAGGAGAAACCCATGACTGTGGCGTTCAAAACCATGCGTACATCTCGCACAAATCTTCATTTAGGAAGACCATATTGTTTCATTGGGGTTCTAAAATTATCAAAGAAAGAGGTGATTAGGAGTCCTATAACTTCGTTGTTGTATGATTAGCATCAAAAGGAGCAATTCCGTGACTATCGCGTTGAAAACCATGCGTACATCTCACACAAGTCTCCATTCAAGGAGACCTTCTTATTGTTTCATTGGTTCTCTAAAATTTTTAAAGAAAGAGGTGATTAGTAGTTCTATTACTTCGTTCTAATATGATTAGTATCAAAAGGAGCAATCCCACGACTATCGCGTTAAAAACGATGCGTAGTACATCTCACACAAGTCTTGATTTAGGTAGACCTTTTTATTAATTCATTGGATTTCTCAAATTGTAAATGAAAGAGGTTTTTATGAGTCTTATGACTTCGTTCTACTTCGATTTGCATCAAAAGAAGCAATTCTATCACTAGTGCCTTCAAAACGATCCGTACATCTCACACATGTCTTCATTTTGGAAGACCTTCTTATTGTTTCATTAGTTCTTTAAAATTGTAAAAATATAGGTGATTATGAGTCCTATTATTTCGTTCTACTTGAAATTAGAATCAAAAGGAGCAATCCCATCACTATAGCGTCCAAAACGATGCGTAGATCTCACACAAGTCTTCATTTAGGGAGACCTTCATATTGTTCCATTGGTTGTTTCAAATTTACAAAGAAAGATGTGATTAAGAGTTGTATTAATTCGTTCTACTTTGATTAGCGTTAAAAGAAGAAACCCATGATTATCACGTTCAAAACCATGCGTACATCTTACACAAGTCTTTATTTAGGGAGACTTTCTTATTATTTCATTAGTGCTCTAAAATTGTCAAAGAAAGAGGTGATTAGGAGTCCTATAACTTCGTTCTAATTTGATTAGCATCAAAAGGAGCAATCCCATGGCTATCGCGTTCAAAACGATGCGTACATCTCACACAAGTCTTTATTTAAAGAGACTTTCTTATTGTTTCATTGGTTCTCTAAAATTATCAAAGAAAGAGATGATTATGAGTCCTATTACATGATTTTAATTTGATTAGCATCAAAAGGAGCATTCCATGACTATCGCATTAAAAACGATGTGTACATCTCACACAAGTCTTGATTTAGGGGAGAACTTCTTATTGTGTCATTGGTTCCCTCAAATTATCAGAGAAAGAGGTGATTATGAGTCCTATGACTTCTTTCTATTTAGATTAGCATTAAATGGAGCAATCCTATCACTAGCGCCTTCAAAACGATCTGTACATCTCACACAAGTTTTCATTTAGGGAGACCTTCTTAGTGTTTTGTTAGTTTTCACAAATTGTCAAAATATAGGTGATTATGAGTCATATTACTTCGTTCTAGTTGAAATGAGCATCAAAAGGAGTAATCCAATCAATATCGCGTCCAAAACGATGCGTACATCTCACACAAGTCTTCATTTAGGGAGACCTTCATATTGTTTCATTGGTTGTATCAAATTTACAAGGAAAGAGGAGATTAAGAGTTGTATTACTTCGTTCTACTTTGATTAGCGTTAAAAGGAGAAACCCATGACTGTGGCGTTCAAAACCATGCGTACATCTCACACAAGTCTTCATTTAGGAGACCTTATTATTTCATTGGTGTTCTAAAATTGTCAAAGAAAGGGGTGATTAGGAGTCCTATAACTTTGTTCTTGTTTGATTAGCATCAAAAGGAGCAATTCCATGACTATCACGTTCAAAACCATGCGTACATCTCACACAAGTCTTCATTTAAGGAGACCTTCTTATTGTTTCATTGGTTCTCTAAAATTGTCAAAGAAAGAGGTGATTATGAGTCATATTACTTCGTTCTAGTTGAAATAAGCATCAAAAGTAGCAATCCAATCAATATCGCGTCCAAAACGATGCTTAGATCTCACACAAGTCTTCATTTAGGGAGACCTTCATATTGTTTCATTGGTTGTATCAAATTTACAAAGAAAGAGGTGATTGAGTTGTATTACTTCGTTCAACTTTGATTAGTGTTAAAAGGAGAAACCCATGACTGTGGCGTTCAAAACCATGCGTACATCTCGCACAAGTCTTCATTTAGGGAGACCTTATTGTTTCATTGGGGTTCTAAAATTGTCAAAGAAAGAGGTGATTAGGAGTCCTATAACTTCGTTGTTGTATGATTAGCATCAAAAGGAGCAATTCCGTGACTATCGCGTTCAAAACCATGCGTGCATCTCACACAAGTCTCTATTCAAGGAGACCTTCTTATTGTTTCATTGGTTCTCTAAAATTTTTAAAGAAAGAGATGATTAGGAGTTCTATTACTTCGTTCTAATATGATTAGTAACAAAAGGAGCAATCCCACGACTATCGCGTTAAAAACGATACGTAGTACATCTCACACAAGTCTTGATTTAGGTAGACCTTTTTATTGATTTATTGGAATTCTCAAATTGTCAATGAAAGAGGTTTTTATGAGTCTTATGGCTTCGTTCTACTTCGATTTGCATCAAAAGAAGCAATTCTATCACTAGTTCCTTCAAAACGATCCGTACATCTCACACATGTCTTCATTTAGGAAGACCTTCTTATTGTTTTATTAGTTCTTTAAAATTGTAAAAATATAGGTGATTATGAGTCCTATTATTTCGTTCTAGTTGAAATTAGAATCAAAAAAAGCAATCCCATCACTATAGCGTCCAAAATGATGCGTAGATCTCACACAAGTCTTCATTTAGGGAGACCTTCATATTGTTCCATTGGTTGTTTCAAATTTACAAAGAAAGATGTGATTAAGAGTTGTATTAATTCGTTCTACTTTGCTTAGCGTCAAAAGAAGAAACCCATGACTATCATGTTCAAAACCATGCGTACATCTCACACAAGTCTTTATTTAGGGAGACCTTCTTATTATTTCATTGGTGCTCTAAAATTGTCAAAGAAAGATGTGATTAGGAGTCCTATAAGTTCGTTCTAATTTGATTAGCATCAACAGGAGCAATCCCATGACTATCGCGTTCAAAACGATGCGTACATCTCACGCAAGTCTTTATTTAAAGAGATTTTCTTATTGTTTCATTGGTTCTCTAAAATTATCAAATAAAAGAGATGATTATGAGTCCTATTACTTGGTTCTAATTTGATTAGCATCAAAAGGAGCATTCCATGACTATCGCATTAAAAACGATGTGTACATCTCACACAAGTATTGATTTAGGGGAGAACTTCTTATAGTGTCATTGGTTCCCTCAAATTATCAGAGAAATAGGTGATTATGAGTCCTATGACTTCTTTCTATTTAGATTAGCATTAAATGGAGCAATCCTATCACTAGAGCCTTTAAAACGATCCGTACATCTCACACAAGTTTTCATTTAGGGAGACCTTCTTATTGTTTTGTTAGTTTTCACAAATTGTCAAAATATAGGTGATTATGAGTCATATTACTTCGTTCTAGTTGAAATGAGCATCAAATGGAGTAATCCAATCAATATCGCGTCCAAAACGATGCGTAGATCTCACACAAGTCTTCATTTAGGGAGACCTTCATATTGTTTAATTGGTTGTATCAAATTTACAAAGAAAGTGGAGATTAAGAGTTGTATTACTTCGTTCAACTTTGATTAGTGTTAAAAGGAGAAACCCATGACTGTGGCGTTCAAAACCATGCGTACATCTCGCACAAGTCTTCATTTAGGGAGACCTTATTGTTTCATTGGGGTTCTAAAATTGTCAAAGAAAGAGGTGATTAGGAGTCCTATAACTTTGTTGTTGTATGATTAGCATCAAAAGGAGCAATTTCGTGACTATCGCGTTCAAAACCATGCGTACATCTCGCACAAGTCTCCATTCAAGGAGACCTTATTGTTTCATTGGTTCTCTAAAATTTTTAAAGAAAGAGGTGATTAGGAGTTCTATTACTTCGTTCTAATATGATTAGTATCAAAAGGAGCAATCCCACGACTATCGCGTTAAAAACGATGCGTAGTACATCTCACACAAGTCTTGATTTAGGTAGACCTTTTTATTGATTCATTGGATTTCTCAAATTGTCAATGAAAGAGGTTTTTATGAGTCTTATGACTTCGTTCTACTTCGATTTGCATCAAAAGAAGCAATTCTATCACTAGTGCCTTCAAAACGATCCGTATATCTCACACATGTCTTCATTTAGGAAGACCTTCTTCTTGTTTCATTAGTTCTTTAAAATTATAAAAATATAGGTGATTATGAGTCCTATTATTTCGTTCTAGTTGAAATTAGAATCAAAAGGAGCAATTCCATCACTATAGCATCCAAAACGATGCGTAGATCTCACACAAGTCTTCATTTAGGGAGACCTTCATATTGTTCCATTGGTTGTTTCAAATTTACAAAGAAAGAGGTGATTAAGAGTTGTTTTACTTCGTTCTACTTTGATTAGCGTCAAAAATAGAAACCCATGACTATCACGTTCAAAATCATGCGTACATTTCACACAAGTCTTTATTTAGGGAGACCTTCTTATTATTTCATTGGTGCTCTAAAATTGTCAAAGAAAGAGGTGATTAGGAGTCCTATAAGTTCGTTCTAATTTGATTAGCATCAAAAGGAGTAATCCCATGACTATCGTGTTCAAAACGATGCGTACATCTCACACAAGTCTTTATTTAAAGAGACTTTCTTATTGTTTCATTGGTTCTGTAATAGACGAGATTTTTTTTTGTGATTCTGGGGACAGAATCCTTTTAAGGAGGGAAGATTGTAACGATTGAGATTTTATAATTAATTTTAATATTTATTGAGATAAATAAATATTTTATGTGATTTATTTATTGAGTTAAATAAATAAATTATGTGATTTATGGAGTGATTTAATTAAGTGTTATATACTAATTAAATGAATGTGTAATATTTATTTAATTAATATTAATGTTATATTATAGTTCTAATTTAATTGAGATAATTGAATTAGATGAATTATGTGATGAAGTGTTACATGGATTATAATTAGCGAGTAATTATAATTATGTGGCAATTTTATGTGATTAATTGATGTTAGATTTTAATTGATTAAATTAGATGATTGATATTTAATTAATTAAAATGTGTCATTAAAGTATGTATTAAATAATTTGTTAAAATAAAATAAAAAGGATTTTAAATGAGTTTAAATAAACAAGGCTTTGCATTTGTTTTAAATTTATTTTACCAAACATTGCCTTAGTAATAATAACCTATTTTTTAAAATAATGTTGTTTTGGCCAAACAAAGCCTTAAGGCTTTTTGAATTTTGAAACTTATGTAACTGCTAAATTAATTAGGCTAATTAGTATTAGTTAGTACGCGTATTATATTATATTACGTTAGTTCTATACTACGTTAGATTAATCCTAAGTCTAAACTAAGAGCAAAGAAGAAAGAAAAGAGCAGAGGAAAAAGAGAAAGCAGAGAAGAGTTGGAGAAGAAGAGAAGGAAGAAGAAACTTGTGAAGGCTAGAGTGAATCTTTGTTTTCTTCTCCTATCACCGAAAGGTAATCCATAATCTCTACTTTCATATTTTCAAAACTCGATTTAAGTTTCATGTTTTATTCTTTGTGAAAACTGAGTTTTCATGTAATAGCATAAACATGGATGATATATATATATATATATAGGTGGTGTTTTTCATGGTGAATTATATGGTTATCAATGATTTTCAAAAATTAAATTACTGTAGAAATATATTTTAACAGAAAATTCATGTTTATATGAGTTCATATGGAATTTCATGAGTTTATATATTATGGGTGATTTTACATTGAGAAATTGGTATATGTTAGTATGTTGTTTAAAAATTTTCTATGATACTACCTTGAATCATGAGAATAAAGCATGTGTTATAAGTTGAATTGCTTAAGAATTTGATTACAGTGACTTATTTTGGAAAATATATGAGTTTTCATGAAAATGGCCAAATTGGATTTTTAAAACTTGTGATTATCGTTGTTTAAATGATTTTGTGTTGTGGAAGCATGTTATATATATGTATAATTGCATAGGTATGATTTACAATGTTTAAGTTACTGTAAATATCCATTTGTTGGCTTGTATGGGTTAATCGGTGAAGCAGAGTAACGTGGCTGTTTGCGTCTGGCCGAGTTGCTGCGAAGCTGTGCCTGCAGCAAGGCCAGGAGCAGCGCAGCTGCGCCGCTTGTCCTTCCCAGATCCTTACCCTGCGCAGCTGCGCCGGTGCCAAGGCCTGTGGCTGCGCAGCTGCGCCGTGCACAGTGCAGTGGCAGTGAGTTTTAGTCAAGTGTGCAGTGTGTTGTTATGTTTCCATTACATTATTGCTAAGATAATGAACATGTATCTAGCTGCTGTAACATGTGTTAACATGAAGTTGATAATTTCATAATTCGAGAAAAAGAAAGTTTTGAAAAAACTAATATGGTATTTAAATTATAAACTATAATTGTTTAATTGTACAATAAGTTACTTAATTATAATTTATTAATTATAATTAAGAGTAAATGTTTAATTTAAATTTAAATTTTTGTTAAATTATAATGTATAGAAGTTGATTTATTTTAATCAATTAGATGTTAATTTAAATTATGATTTATGTAATTATAATTTAATAAATGCATGTTTAATTATGGATTATAAATTGATAATTTCATGATTAATTATAATTTGTGTAATTAAATGCATGATGTGGTTTAATTGATTATAATTATTATAATTTGTTTATAATCATAATTTGATTAAGTGCTTGAATTATAATTGTTTAATTATAATTTAGTTAAATACATAATTGATATAATTAACTATGTGATAGTTGATTATTATTATTAGAGTGAGTTAACCATGAGGGTTAACCACTTATGTGAATTAGTTACGTGTTAACTAATTTAGGTTATTGTGATTGAATATATATGTGTAGGAAGTATTAAAGTACGTGAATTGTGTTAAGTAGCTTGCGCTTGAGGCAAGTCTTCTAAACCCTAAACTCGTTAATTTTATGCAAGTTTTCTAAACCCTAATATTGTATAATTTCTTGAGTTCATATTTTCTTGTTAAGAATGTCCTTTTCTATTTCTGTATTAGACAATTGTTTATTTAATTAAAATGATCTTAACTTATTGTTCAAGTAAGATCCAGTTATTATTTTAAATGCTTTAAGTTGATTCTAAAGCATATGTTAATTCATAATTCTTTTATTTATGAATTATTGGAAGTTGATTCAACTAATCCTTAGTTGATGAACGCGAATTTTAAATTACCCTTGTAAGCTTATCCAATCCAAACTTTCTTTGGTGCGGACTTGAATTCAAATTACTGAGTTGAACAACCCTATTTACTAGGGGAGGTTACTACGCATAGCGTTAAGATGTTTGTGCACAATACATGGTACGAAGGGCTGATCCCCCTAAGTACGAGTTAAGGTCCATAGTCTTATTGACTGTTAAAGGTTTAAATAGAAATATTTATAACCTAGGACAAGAGTGCAAAGGTCTTATGACACTCAGATAAATTCTATATTCGAATTTTAATGTTGATAGAGAATTATTATTCAATTCTTTATTATTGAAGCAAGCTAAGTTGTTCAGATTCTTTTAAATATATCCTTTCATGTCTATGTTATTGTTAAACTCCAGTGAGCTGTGGTTTGCTCACTCTTGCATTAAATGACAATTTCAGTTAAGGTTGATAACGCTGATGCTCCGTCTACGAGTAAGAGCAAGGGAAAGCAAAGCAAGTGAAGACTTGTTTTTATTTAATTGAGAATGATTGTAATAATTGAATGTTATGATTTATTTCCTCACTTTATTATATTCATTTCAAGGTTAGAGTAACCCTGGGATTGATATGGAGAAGGTTGTAACCCTTGTTTTAAGGGAGATTTTATTAATAGTTGAATAAAGGTTGTAATTTATTTTAAGATATATTGGGTAGATGTTTGTTATAGTTAGAAAGAGAACACCAAATCATGTGGAAACGAAGTACCCGGATTTGGGGGTGTCACAGGTTCTCTATAATTATCAAAGAAAGAGATGATTATGAATCCTATTACTTGGTTCTAATTTGATTAGCATCAAAAGGAGCATTCCATGACTATCGCGTTAAAAACGATGTGTACATCTCACACAAGTCTTGATTTAGGGGGGAACTTCTTATTGTGTCATTGGTTCCCTCAAATTATCAGAGAAAGAGGTGATTATGAGTCCTATGACTTCTTTCTATTTAGATTAGCATTAAATGGAGCAATCCTATCACTAGCGCCTTTAAAACCATCCGTACATCTCACACAAGTTTTCATTTAGGGAGACCTTCTTATTGTTTTGTTAGTTTTCACAAATTGTCAAAATATAGGTGATTATGAGTCATATTACTTCGTTCTAGTTGAAATGAGCATCAAAAGGAGTAATCCAATCAATATTGTTTCATTTAGGGAGACCTTCATATTGTTTCATTGGTTGTATCAAATTTACAAAGAAAGAGGAGATCAAGAGTTGTATTACTTCGTTCTACTTTGATTAGCGTTAAAAGGAGAAACCCATGACTGTGGCGTTCAAAACCATGCGTACATTTCACACAAGTCTTTATTTAGGAGACCTTATTGTTTCATTGGTGTTCTAAAATTGTCAAAGGAAGAGGTGATTAGAAGTCCTATAACTTCGTTCTTGTTTGATTAGCTTCAAAAGGAGCAATTCCATGACTATCACGTTCAAAACCATGCGTACATCTCACACAAGTCTTCATTTAAGGAGACCTTCTTATTGTTTTATTGGTTCTCTAAAATTATCAAAGAAAGAGGTGATTATGAGTCATATTACTTCGTTCTAGTTGAAATTAGCATCAAAAGTAGCAATCTAATCAATATCGCGTCAAAAACGATGCTTAGATCTCACACAAGTCTTCATTTAGGGAGACCTTCATATTATTTCATTGGTTGTATCAAATTCACAAAGAAAGAGGTGATTAAGAGTTGTATTACTTCGTTCAACTTTGATTAGTGTTAAAAGGAGAAACCCATGACTGTGGCGTTCAAAACCATGCATACATCTCGCACAAGTCTTCATTTAGGGAGACCTTATTGTTTCATTGGGGTTCTAAAATTGTCAAAGAAAGAGGTGATTAGGAGTCCGATAACATCGTTGTTGTATGATTAGCATCAAAAGGAGCAATTCCGTGACTATCGCGTTCAAAACCATGCGTACATCACACACAAGTCTCCATTCAAGGAGACCTTCTTATTGTTTCATTGGTTCTCTAAAAATTTTAAAGAAAGAGGTGATTAGGAGTTCTATTACTTCGTTCTAATATGATTAGTATCAAAAGGAGGAATCCCACGACTATCGCGTTAAAAACGATGCGTAGTACATCTCACACAAGTCTTGATTTAGGTAGACCTTTTTATTGATTCATTGGATTTCTCAAATTGTCAATGAAAGAGGTTTTTATGAGTCTTATGACTTCGTTCTAGTTCGATTTGCATCAAAAAGAAGCAATTCTATCACTAGTGATTTCAAAACGATCCGTACATCTCACACATGTCTTCATTTAGGAAGACCTTCTTATTGTTTCATTAGTTCTTTAAAATTGTAAAAATATAGGTGATTATGAGTCCTATTATTTCGTTCTAGTTGAAATTAGAATCAAAAGGAGCAATTCCATCACTATAGCGTCCAAAACGATGCGTAGATCTCACACAAGTCTTCATTTAGGGAGACCTTCATATTGTTCCATTGATTGTTTCAAATTTACAAAGAAAGAGGTGATTAAGAGTTGTATTACTTCGTTCTACTTTGATTAGCGTCAAAAGAAGAATCCCATGACTATCACGTTCAAAACCATGCGTACATCTCACACAAGTCTTTATTTAGGGAGACCTTCTTATTATTTCATTGGAGCTCTAAAATTGTCAAAGAAAGAGGTGATTAGGAGTCCTATAACTTCGTTCTAATTTGATTAGCATCAAAAGGAGCAATCCCATGACTATCGCGTTCAAAACGATGCGTACATCTCACACAAGTCTTTATTTAAAGAGACTTTCTTATTGTTTCATTGGTTCTCTAAAATTATCAAAGAAAGAGATGATTATGAGTCCTATTACTTGGTTCTAATTTGATTAGCATCAAAAGGAGCATTCCATGACTATCGCGTTAAAAACGATGTGTACATCTCACACAAGTCTTGATTTAGGGGAGAACTTCTTATTGTGTAATTGGTTCCCTCAAATTATTAGAGAAAGAGGTGATTATGAGTCCTATGACTTCTTTCTATTTAGATTAGCATTAAATGGAGCAATCCTATCACTAGCGCCTTCAAAACGATCCGTACATCTCACACAAGTTTTCATTTAGGGAGACCTTCTTATTGTTTTGTTAGTTTTCACAAATTGTCAAAATATAGGTGATTATGAGTCATATTACTTCGTTCTAGTTGAAATGAGCATCAAAAGGAGTAATCCAATCAATATCGCGTCCAAAACAATTCGTATATCTCACAGAAGTCTTCATTTAGGGAGACCTTCATATTGTTTCATTGGTTGTATCGAATTTACAAAGAAAAAGGAGATTAAGAGTTGTATTACTTCGTTCTACTTTGATTAGCGTTAAAAGGAGAAGCCAATGACTGTGGCGTTCAAAAGCATGCGTACATTTCACACAAGTCTTCATTTAGGAGACCTTATTGTTTAATTGGTGTTCTAAAATTGTCAAAGAAAGAGGTGATTAGGAGTCCTATAACTTCGTTCTTGTTTGATTAGCATCAAAAGGAGTAATTCTATGACTATCACGTCCAAAACAATGCGTATATCTCACACGAGTCTTTATTTAAGGAGACCTTCTTATTGTTTCATTGGTTCTCTAAAATTGTCAAAGGAAGAGGTGATTATGAGTCATATTACTTCGTTCTAGTTGAAATTAGCATCAAAAGTAGCAATCCAATCAATATCGCGTCCAAAACGATGCTTAGATCTCACACATGTCTTCATTTAGGGAGACCTTCATATTATTTCATTGGTTGTATCAAATTTACAAAGAAAGAGGTGATTAAGAGTTGTATTACTTCGTTCAACTTTGATTAGTGTTAAAAGGAGAAACCCATGACTGTGGCGTTCAAAACCATGCGTACATCTCGCACAAGTCTTCATTTAGGGAGACCTTATTGTTTCATTGGGGTTCTAAAATTGTCAAAGAAAGAGGTGATTAGGAGTCCTATAACTTCGTTGTTGTATGATTAGCATCAAAAGGAGCAATTTCGTGACTATCGCATTCAAAACCATGCGTACATCTCACACAAGTCTCCATTCAAGGAGACCTTCTTATTGTTTCATTGGTTCTCTAAATTTTTTTAAGAAAAAGGTGATCAGGAGTTCTATTACTTCGTTCTAATATGATTAGTATCAAAAGGAGCAATCCCACGACTATCGCGTTAAAAACGATGCATAGTACATCTCACACAAGTCTTGATTTAGGTAGACCTTTTTATTGATTCATTGTATTTCTAAAATTGTCAATGAAAGAGGTTTTTATGAGTCTTATGACTTCGTTCTAGTTCGATTTGCATCAAAAGAAGCAATTCTATCCCTAGTGCCTTCAAAACGATCCGTACATCTCACACATGTCTTCATTTAGGAAGACCTTCTTATTGTTTCATTAGTTCTTTAAAATTGTAAAAATATAGGTGATTATGAGTCCTATTATTTCGTTCTAGTTGAAATTAGAATCAAAAGGAGCAATTCCATCACTATAGCGTCCAAAACGATGCGTAGATCTCACACAAGTCTTCATTTAGGGAGACCTTCATATTGTTCCATTGATTGTTTCAAATTTACAAAGAAAGAGGTGATTAAGAGTTGTATTACTTCGTTCTACTTTGATTAGCGTCAAAAGAAGAATCCCATGACTATCACGTTCAAAACCATGCGTACATCTCACACAAGTCTTTATTTAGGGAGACCTTCTTATTATTTCATTGGTGCTCTAAAATTGTCAAAGAAAGAGGTGATTAGGAGTCCTATAACTTCGTTCTAATTTGATTAGCATCAAAAGGAGCAATCCCATGACTATCGCGTTCAAAACGATGCGTACATCTCACACAAGTCTTTATTTAAAGAGACTTTCTTATTGTTTCATTGGTTCCCTAAAATTATCAAAGAAAAGATGATTATGAGTCCTATTACTTGGTTCTAATTTGATTAGCATCAAAAGGAGCATTCCATGACTATCGCGTTAAAAACAATGTGTACATCTCACACAAGTCTTGATTTAGGGGAGAACTTCTTATTGTGTCATTGGTTCCCTCAAATTATCAGAGAAAGAGGTGATTATGTGTCCTATGACTTCTTTCTATTTAGATTAGCATTAAATGGAGCAATCCTATCACTAGCGCCTTCGAAACGATCTGTACATCTCAGACAAGTTTCATTTAGGGAGACCTTCTTATTGTTTTGTTAGTTTTCACAAATTGTCAAAATATAGGTGATTATGAGTCATATTACTTCGTTCTAGTTGAAATGAGCATCAAAAGGAGTAATCCAATCAATATCGCATCCAAAACGATGCGTAGAACTCACACAAGTTTTCATTTAGGGAGACCTTCATATTGTTTCATTGGTTGTATCAAATTTACAAAGAAAGAGGAGATTAAGAGTTGTATTACTTCGTTCTACTTTGATTAGCGTTAAAAGGAGAAACCCACGACTGTGGCGTTCAAAACCATGCGTACATTTCACACAAGTCTTCATTTAGGAGACCTTATTGTTTCATTGGTGTTCTAAAATTATCAAAAAAAGAGGTGATTAGGAGTCCTATAACTTCGTTCTTGTTTGATTAGCATCAAAAGGAGCAATTCCATGACTATCACGTTCAAAACCATGCGTACATCTCACACAAGTCTTCATTTAAGGAGACCTTATTATTATTTCATTGGTTCTCTAAAATTGTCAAAGAAAGAGGTGATTATGAGTCATATTACTTTGTTCTAGTTGAAATTAGCATCAAAAGTAGCATTCCAATCAATATTGCGTCCAAAACGATGCTTAGATCTCACACAAGTCTTCATTTAGGAAGACCTTCAGATTGTTTCGTTGGTTGTATGAAATTTACAAAGAAAGAGGTTATTAAGAGTTGTATTACTTCGTTCAACTTTGATTAGTGTTAAAAGGAGAAACCCATGACTGTGGCGTTCAAAACCATGCGTGCATCTCGCACAAGTCTTCATTTAGGGAGACCTTATTGTTTCATTGGGGTTCAAAATTTGTCAAAGAAAGAGGTGATTAGGAGTCCTATAACTTCGTTGTTGTATGATTAGCATCAAAAGGAGCAATTCCATGACTATCACGTTCAAAACCATGCGTACGTCTCACACAATTCTCCATTCAAGGAGACCTTCTTATTGTTTCATTGGTTCTCTAAAATTTTTAAAGAAAGAGGTGATTAGGAGTTCTATTACTTCGTTCTAATATGATTAGTATCAAAAGGAGCAATCCCACGACTATCGCGTTAAAAACGATGCGTAGTACATCTCACACAAGTCTTGATTTAGGTAGACCTTTTTATTGATTCATTGGATTTCTCAAATTGTCAATGAAAGAGGTTTTTATGAGTCTTATGACTTCGTTCTAGTTCGATTTGCATCAAAAAGAAGCAATTCTATCACTAGTGATTTCAAAACGATCCGTACATCTCACACATGTCTTCATTTAGGAAGACCTTCTTATTGTTTCATTAGTTCTTTAAAATTGTAAAAATATAGGTGATTATAAGTCCTATTATTTCGTTCTAGTTGAAATTAGAATCAAAAGGAGCAATCCCATCACTATAGCGTCCAAAACGATGCGTAGATCTCACACAAGTCTTCATTTAAGGAGACCTTCATATTGTTCCATTTGTTGTTTCAAATATACAAAGAAAGAGGTGATTAAGAGTTGTTTTACTTTGTTCTACTTTGCTTAGCGTCAAAAGAAGAAACCCATGACTATCACGTTCAAAATCATGCGTACATCTCACACAAGTCTTTATTTAGGGAGACCTTCTTATTATTTCATTGGTGCTCTAAAATTGTCAAAGAAAGAGGTGATTAGGAGTCCTATAACTTCGTTCTAATGTGATTAGCATCAAAAGGAGCAATCCCATGACTATCGCGTTCAAAACGATGCGTACATCTCACACAAGTCTTTATTTAAAGAGACTTTCTTATTGTTTCATTGGTTCTCTAAAATTATCAAAGAAAGAGATGATTATGAGTCCTATTACTTGGTTCTAATTTGATTAGCATCAAAAGGAGCATTCCATGACTATCGCGTTAAAAACGATGTGTACATCTCACACAAGTCTTGATTTAGGGGAGAACTTCTTATTGTGTAATTGGTTCCCTCAAATTATTAGAGAAAGAGGTGATTATGAGTCCTATGACTTCTTTCTATTTAGATTAGCATTAAATGGAGCAATCCTATCACTAGCGCCTTCAAAACGATCCGTACATCTCACACAAGTTTTCATTTAGGGAGACATTCTTATTGTTTTGTTAGTTTTCACAAATTGTCAAAATATAGGTGATTATGAGTCATATTACTTCGTTCTAGTTGAAATGAGCATCAAAAGGAGTAATCCAATCAATATCGCGTCCAAAACAATTCGTATATCTCACAGAAGTCTTCATTTAGGGAGACCTTCATATTGTTTCATTGGTTGTATCGAATTTACAAAGAAAAAGGAGATTAAGAGTTGTATTACTTCGTTCTACTTTGATTAGCGTTAAAAGGAGAAGCCAATGACTGTGGCGTTCAAAAGCATGCGTACATTTCACACAAGTCTTCATTTAGGAGACCTTATTGTTTAATTGGTGTTCTAAAATTGTCAAAGAAAGAGGTGATTAGGAGTCCTATAACTTCGTTCTTGTTTGATTAGCATCAAAAGGAGTAATTCTATGACTATCACGTCCAAAACAATGCGTATATCTCACACGAGTCTTTATTTAAGGAGATCTTCTTATTGTTTCATTGGTTCTCTAAAATTATCAAAGGAAGAGGTGATTATGAGTCATATTACTTCGTTCTAGTTGAAATTAGCATCAAAAGTAGCAATCCAATCAATATCGCGTCCAAAACGATGCTTAGATCTCACACATGTCTTCATTTAGGGAGACCTTCATATTATTTCATTGGTTGTATCAAATTTACAAAGAAAGAGGTGATTAAGAGTTGTATTACTTCGTTCAACTTTGATTAGTGTTAAAAGGAGAAACCCATGACTGTGGCGTTCAAAACCATGCGTACATCTCGCACAAGTCTTCATTTAGGGAGACCTTATTGTTTCATTGGGGTTCTAAAATTGTCAAAGAAAGAGGTGATTAGGAGTCCTATAACTTCGTTGTTGTATGATTAGCATCAAAAGGAGCAATTTCGTGACTATCGCATTCAAAACCATGCGTACATCTCACACAAGTCTCCATTCAAGGAGACCTTCTTATTGTTTCATTGGTTCTCTAAATTTTTTTAAGAAAGAGGTGATCAGGAGTTCTATTACTTCTTTCTAATATGATTAGTATCAAAAGGAGCAATCCCACGACTATCGCGTTAAAAACGATGCATAGTACATCTCACACAAGTCTTGATTTAGGTAGACCTTTTTATTGATTCATTGTATTTCTAAAATTGTCAATGAAAGAGGTTTTTATGAGTCTTATGACTTCGTTCTAGTTCGATTTGCATCAAAAGAAGCAATTCTATCCCTAGTGCCTTCAAAACGATCCGTACATCTCACACATGTCTTCATTTAGGAAGACCTTCTTATTGTTTCATTAGTTCTTTAAAATTGTAAAAATATAGGTGATTATGAGTCCTATTATTTCGTTCTAGTTGAAATTAGAATCAAAAGGAGCAATTCCATCACTATAGCGTCCAAAACGATGCGTAGATCTCACACAAGTCTTCATTTAGGGAGACCTTCATATTGTTCCATTGGTTGTTTCAAATTTACAAAGAAAGAGGTGATTAAGAGTTGTATTACTTCGTTCTACTTTGATTAGCGTCAAAAGAAGAAACCCATGACTATCACGTTCAAAACCATGCGTACATCTCACACAAGTCTTTATTTAGGGAGACCTTCTTATTATTTCATTGGTGCTCTAAAATTGTCAAAGAAAGAGGTGATTAGGAGTCCTATAACTTCGTTCTAATTTGATTAGCATCAAAAGGAGCAATCCCATGACTATCGCGTTCAAAACGATGCGTACATCTCACACAAGTCTTTATTTAAAGAGACTTTCTTATTGTTTCATTGGTTCCCTAAAATTATCAAAGAAAAGATGATTATGAGTCCTATTACTTGGTTCTAATTTGATTAGCATCAAAAGGAGCATTCCATGACTATCGCGTTAAAAACAATGTGTACATCTCATACAAGTCTTGATTTAGGGGAGAACTTCTTATTGTGTCATTGGTTCCCTCAAATTATCAGAGAAATAGGTGATTATGTGTCCTATGACTTCTTTCTATTTAGATTAGCATTAAATGGAGCAATCCTATCACTAGCGCCTTCGAAACGATCTGTACATCTCAGACAAGTTTCATTTAGGGAGACCTTCTTATTGTTTTGTTAGTTTTCACAAATTGTCAAAATATAGGTGATTATGAGTCATATTACTTCGTTCTAGTTGAAATGAGCATCAAAAGGAGTAATCCAATCAATATCGCATCCAAAACGATGCGTAGAACTCACACAAGTTTTCATTTAGGGAGACCTTCATATTGTTTCATTGGTTGTATCAAATTTACAAAGAAAGAGGAGATTAAGAGTTGTATTACTTCGTACTACTTTGATTAGCGTTAAAAGGAGAAACCCACGACTGTGGCGTTCAAAACCATGCGTACATTTCACACAAGTCTTCATTTAGGAGACCTTATTGTTTCATTGGTGTTCTAAAATTATCAAAAAAAGAGGTGATTAGGAGTCCTATAACTTCGTTCTTGTTTGATTAGCATCAAAAGGAGCAATTCCATGACTATCACGTTCAAAACCATGCGTACATCTCACACAAGTCTTCATTTAAGGAGACCTTCTTATTATTTCATTGGTTCTCTAAAATTGTCAAAGAAAGAGGTGATTATGAGTCATATTACTTTGTTCTAGTTGAAATTAGCATCAAAAGTAGCATTCCAATCAATATTGCGTCCAAAACGATGCTTAGATCTCACACAAGTCTTCATTTAGGGAGACCTTCATATTGTTTCGTTGGTTGTATCAAATTTACAAAGAAAGAGGTTATTAAGAGTTGTATTACTTCGTTCAACTTTGATTAGTGTTAAAACGAGAAACCCATGACTGTGGCGTTCAAAACCATGCGTGCATCTCGCACAAGTCTTCATTTAGGGAGACCTTATTGTTTCATTAGGGTTCAAAATTTGTCAAAGAAAGAGGTGATTAGGAGTCCTATAACTTCGTTCTTGTTTGATTAGCATCAAAAGGAGCAATTCCATGACTATCACGTTCAAAACCATGCGTACATCTCACACAAGTCTTCATTTAAGGAGACCTTCTTATTATTTCATTGGTTCTCTAAAATTGTCAAAGGAAGAGGTGATTATGAGTCATATTACTTCGTTCTAGTTGAAATTAGCATCAAAAGTAGCAATCCAATCAATATCGCGTCCAAAACGATGCTTAGATCTCACACATGTCTTCATTTAGGGAGACCTTCATATTATTTCATTGGTTGTATCAAATTTACAAAGAAAGAGGTGATTAAGAGTTGTATTACTTCGTTCAACTTTGATTAGTGTTAAAAGGAGAAACCCATGACTGTGGCGTTCAAAACCATGCGTACATCTCGCACAAGTCTTCATTTAGGGAGACCTTATTGTTTCATTGGGGTTCTAAAATTGTCAAAGAAAGAGGTGATTAGGAGTCCTATAACTTCGTTGTTGTATGATTAGCATCAAAAGGAGCAATTTCGTGACTATCGCATTCAAAACCATGCGTACATCTCACACAAGTCTCCATTCAAGGAGACCTTCTTATTGTTTCATTGGTTCTCTAAAATTTTTAAAGAAAGAGGTGATTAGGAGTTCTATTACTTCGTTCTAATATGATTAGTATCAAAAGGAGCAATCCCACGACTATCGCGTTAAAAACGATGCGTAGTACATCTCACACAAGTCTTGATTTAGGTAGACCTTTTTATTGATTCATTGGATTTCTCAAATTGTCAATGAAAGAGGTTTTTATGAGTCTTATGACTTCGTTCTAGTTCGATTTGCATCAAAAAGAAGCAATTCTATCACTAGTGATTTCAAAACGATCCGTACATCTCACACATGTCTTCATTTAGGAAGACCTTCTTATTGTTTCATTAGTTCTTTAAAATTGTAAAAATATAGGTGATTATAAGTCCTATTATTTCGTTCTAGTTGAAATTAGAATCAAAAGGAGCAATTCCATCACTATAGCGTCCAAAACGATGCGTAGATCTCACACAAGTCTTCATTTAGGGAGACCTTCATATTGTTCCATTGATTGTTTCAAATTTACAAAGAAAGAGGTGATTAAGAGTTGTATTACTTCGTTCTACTTTGATTAGCGTCAAAAGAAGAATCCCATGACTATCACGTTCAAAACCATGCGTACATCTCACACAAGTCTTTATTTAGGGAGACCTTCTTATTATTTCATTGGTGCTCTAAAATTGTCAAAGAAAGAGGTGATTAGGAGTCCTATAACTTCGTTCTAATTTGATTAGCATCAAAAGGAGCAATCCCATGACTATCGCGTTCAAAACGATGCGTACATCTCACACAAGTCTTTATTTAAAGAGACTTTCTTATTGTTTCATTGGTTCCCTAAAATTATCAAAGAAAAGATGATTATGAGTCCTATTACTTGGTTCTAATTTGATTAGCATCAAAAGGAGCATTCCATGACTATCGCGTTAAAAACAATGTGTACATCTCACACAAGTCTTGATTTAGGGGAGAACTTCTTATTGTGTCATTGGTTCCCTCAAATTATCAGAGAAAGAGGTGATTATGTGTCCTATGACTTCTTTCTATTTAGATTAGCATTAAATGGAGCAATCCTATCACTAGCGCCTTCGAAACGATCTGTACATCTCAGACAAGTTTCATTTAGGGAGACCTTCTTATTGTTTTGTTAGTTTTCACAAATTGTCAAAATATAGGTGATTATGAGTCATATTACTTCGTTCTAGTTGAAATGAGCATCAAAAGGAGTAATCCAATCAATATCGCATCCAAAACGATGCGTAGAACTCACACAAGTTTTCATTTAGGGAGACCTTCATATTGTTTCATTGGTTGTATCAAATTTACAAAGAAAGAGGAGATTAAGAGTTGTATTACTTCGTTCTACTTTGATTAGCGTTAAAAGGAGAAACCCACGACTGTGGCGTTCAAAACCATGCGTACATTTCACACAAGTCTTCATTTAGGAGACCTTATTGTTTCATTGGTGTTCTAAAATTATCAAAAAAAGAGGTGATTAGGAGTCCTATAACTTCGTTCTTGTTTGATTAGCATCAAAAGGAGCAATTCCATGACTATCACGTTCAAAACCATGCGTACATCTCACACAAGTCTTCATTTAAGGAGACCTTATTATTATTTCATTGGTTCTCTAAAATTGTCAAAGAAAGAGGTGATTATGAGTCATATTACTTTGTTCTAGTTGAAATTAGCATCAAAAGTAGCATTCCAATCAATATTGCGTCCAAAACGATGCTTAGATCTCACACAAGTCTTCATTTAGGAAGACCTTCAGATTGTTTCGTTGGTTGTATGAAATTTACAAAGAAAGAGGTTATTAAGAGTTGTATTACTTCGTTCAACTTTGATTAGTGTTAAAAGGAGAAACCCATGACTGTGGCGTTCAAAACCATGCGTGCATCTCGCACAAGTCTTCATTTAGGGAGACCTTATTGTTTCATTGGGGTTCAAAATTTGTCAAAGAAAGAGGTGATTAGGAGTCCTATAACTTCGTTGTTGTATGATTAGCATCAAAAGGAGCAATTCCATGACTATCACGTTCAAAACCATGCGTACGTCTCACACAATTCTCCATTCAAGGAGACCTTCTTATTGTTTCATTGGTTCTCTAAAATTTTTAAAGAAAGAGGTGATTAGGAGTTCTATTACTTCGTTCTAATATGATTAGTATCAAAAGGAGCAATCCCACGACTATCGCGTTAAAAACGATGCGTAGTACATCTCACACAAGTCTTGATTTAGGTAGACCTTTTATTGATTCATTGGATTTCTCAAATTGTCAATGAAAGAGGTTTTTATGAGTCTTATGACTTCGTTCTAGTTCGATTTGCATCAAAAAGAAGCAATTCTATCACTAGTGATTTCAAAACGATCCGTACATCTCACACATGTCTTCATTTAGGAAGACCTTCTTATTGTTTCATTAGTTCTTTAAAATTGTAAAAATATAGGTGATTATAAGTCCTATTATTTCGTTCTAGTTGAAATTAGAATCAAAAGGAGCAATCCCATCACTATAGCGTCCAAAACGATGCGTAGATCTCACACAAGTCTTCATTTAAGGAGACCTTCATATTGTTCCATTTGTTGTTTCAAATATACAAAGAAAGAGGTGATTAAGAGTTGTTTTACTTTGTTCTACTTTGCTTAGCGTCAAAAGAAGAAACCCATGACTATCACGTTCAAAATCATGCGTACATCTCATACAAGTCTTTATTTAGGGAGACCTTCTTATTATTTCATTGGTGCTCTAAAATTGTCAAAGAAAGAGGTGATTAGGAGTCCTATAACTTCGTTCTAATGTGATTAGCATCAAAAGGAGCAATCCCATGACTATCGCGTTCAAAACGATGCGTACATCTCACACAAGTCTTTATTTAAAGAGACTTTCTTATTGTTTCATTGGTTCTCTAAAATTATCAAAGAAAGAGATGATTATGAGTCCTATTACTTGGTTCTAATTTGATTAGCATCAAAAGGAGCATTCCATGACTATCGCGTTAAAAACGATGTGTACATCTCACACAAGTCTTGATTTAGGGGAGAACTTCTTATTGTGTAATTGGTTCCCTCAAATTATTAGAGAAAGAGGTGATTATGAGTCCTATGACTTCTTTCTATTTAGATTAGCATTAAATGGAGCAATCCTATCACTAGCGCCTTCAAAACGATCCGTACATCTCACACAAGTTTTCATTTAGGGAGACATTCTTATTGTTTTGTTAGTTTTCACAAATTGTCAAAATATAGGTGATTATGAGTCATATTACTTCGTTCTAGTTGAAATGAGCATCAAAAGGAGTAATCCAATCAATATCGCGTCCAAAACAATTCGTATATCTCACAGAAGTCTTCATTTAGGGAGACCTTCATATTGTTTCATTGGTTGTATCGAATTTACAAAGAAAAAGGAGATTAAGAGTTGTATTACTTCGTTCTACTTTGATTAGCGTTAAAAGGAGAAGCCAATGACTGTGGCGTTCAAAAGCATGCGTACATTTCACACAAGTCTTCATTTAGGAGACCTTATTGTTTAATTGGTGTTCTAAAATTGTCAAAGAAAGAGGTGATTAGGAGTCCTATAACTTCGTTCTTGTTTGATTAGCATCAAAAGGAGTAATTCTATGACTATCACGTCCAAAACAATGCGTATATCTCACACGAGTCTTTATTTAAGGAGATCTTCTTATTGTTTCATTGGTTCTCTAAAATTATCAAAGGAAGAGGTGATTATGAGTCATATTACTTCGTTCTAGTTGAAATTAGCATCAAAAGTAGCAATCCAATCAATATCGCGTCCAAAACGATGCTTAGATCTCACACATGTCTTCATTTAGGGAGACCTTCATATTATTTCATTGGTTGTATCAAATTTACAAAGAAAGAGGTGATTAAGAGTTGTATTACTTCGTTCAACTTTGATTAGTGTTAAAAGGAGAAACCCATGACTGTGGCGTTCAAAACCATGCGTACATCTCGCACAAGTCTTCATTTAGGGAGACCTTATTGTTTCATTGGGGTTCTAAAATTGTCAAAGAAAGAGGTGATTAGGAGTCCTATAACTTCGTTGTTGTATGATTAGCATCAAAAGGAGCAATTTCGTGACTATCGCATTCAAAACCATGCGTACATCTCACACAAGTCTCCATTCAAGGAGACCTTCTTATTGTTTCATTGGTTCTCTAAATTTTTTTAAGAAAGAGGTGATCAGGAGTTCTATTACTTCTTTCTAATATGATTAGTATCAAAAGGAGCAATCCCACGACTATCGCGTTAAAAACGATGCATAGTACATCTCACACAAGTCTTGATTTAGGTAGACCTTTTTATTGATTCATTGTATTTCTAAAATTGTCAATGAAAGAGGTTTTTATGAGTCTTATGACTTCGTTCTAGTTCGATTTGCATCAAAAGAAGCAATTCTATCCCTAGTGCCTTCAAAACGATCCGTACATCTCACACATGTCTTCATTTAGGAAGACCTTCTTATTGTTTCATTAGTTCTTTAAAATTGTAAAAATATAGGTGATTATGAGTCCTATTATTTCGTTCTAGTTGAAATTAGAATCAAAAGGAGCAATTCCATCACTATAGCGTCCAAAACGATGCGTAGATCTCACACAAGTCTTCATTTAGGGAGACCTTCATATTGTTCCATTGGTTGTTTCAAATTTACAAAGAAAGAGGTGATTAAGAGTTGTATTACTTCGTTCTACTTTGATTAGCGTCAAAAGAAGAAACCCATGACTATCACGTTCAAAACCATGCGTACATCTCACACAAGTCTTTATTTAGGGAGACCTTCTTATTATTTCATTGGTGCTCTAAAATTGTCAAAGAAAGAGGTGATTAGGAGTCCTATAACTTCGTTCTAATTTGATTAGCATCAAAAGGAGCAATCCCATGACTATCGCGTTCAAAACGATGCGTACATCTCACACAAGTCTTTATTTAAAGAGACTTTCTTATTGTTTCATTGGTTCCCTAAAATTATCAAAGAAAAGATGATTATGAGTCCTATTACTTGGTTCTAATTTGATTAGCATCAAAAGGAGCATTCCATGACTATCGCGTTAAAAACAATGTGTACATCTCATACAAGTCTTGATTTAGGGGAGAACTTCTTATTGTGTCATTGGTTCCCTCAAATTATCAGAGAAATAGGTGATTATGTGTCCTATGACTTCTTTCTATTTAGATTAGCATTAAATGGAGCAATCCTATCACTAGCGCCTTCGAAACGATCTGTACATCTCAGACAAGTTTCATTTAGGGAGACCTTCTTATTGTTTTGTTAGTTTTCACAAATTGTCAAAATATAGGTGATTATGAGTCATATTACTTCGTTCTAGTTGAAATGAGCATCAAAAGGAGTAATCCAATCAATATCGCATCCAAAACGATGCGTAGAACTCACACAAGTTTTCATTTAGGGAGACCTTCATATTGTTTCATTGGTTGTATCAAATTTACAAAGAAAGAGGAGATTAAGAGTTGTATTACTTCGTACTACTTTGATTAGCGTTAAAAGGAGAAACCCACGACTGTGGCGTTCAAAACCATGCGTACATTTCACACAAGTCTTCATTTAGGAGACCTTATTGTTTCATTGGTGTTCTAAAATTATCAAAAAAAGAGGTGATTAGGAGTCCTATAACTTCGTTCTTGTTTGATTAGCATCAAAAGGAGCAATTCCATGACTATCACGTTTAAAACCATGCGTACATCTCACACAAGTCTTCATTTAAGGAGACCTTCTTATTATTTCATTGGTTCTCTAAAATTGTCAAAGAAAGAGGTGATTATGAGTCATATTACTTTGTTCTAGTCGAAATTAGCATCAAAAGTAGCATTCCAATCAATATTGCGTCCAAAACGATGCTTAGATCTCACACAAGTCTTCATTTAGGGAGACCTTCATATTGTTTCGTTGGTTGTATCAAATTTACAAAGAAAGAGGTTATTAAGAGTTGTATTACTTCGTTCAACTTTGATTAGTGTTAAAACGAGAAACCCATGACTGTGGCGTTCAAAACCATGCGTGCATCTCGCACAAGTCTTCATTTAGGGAGACCTTATTGTTTCATTAGGGTTCAAAATTTGTTAAAGAAAGAGGTGATTAGGAGTCCTATAACTTCGTTCTTGTTTGATTAGCATCAAAAGGAGCAATTCCATGACTATCACGTTCAAAACCATGCGTACATCTCACACAAGTCTTCATTTAAGGAGACCTTCTTATTATTTCATTGGTTCTCTAAAATTGTCAAAGGAAGAGGTGATTATGAGTCATATTACTTCGTTCTAGTTGAAATTAGCATCAAAAGTAGCAATCCAATCAATATCGCGTCCAAAACGATGCTTAGATCTCACACATGTCTTCATTTAGGGAGACCTTCATATTATTTCATTGGTTGTATCAAATTTACAAAGAAAGAGGTGATTAAGAGTTGTATTACTTCGTTCAACTTTGATTAGTGTTAAAAGGAGAAACCCATGACTGTGGCGTTCAAAACCATGCGTACATCTCGCACAAGTCTTCATTTAGGGAGACCTTATTGTTTCATTGGGGTTCTAAAATTGTCAAAGAAAGAGGTGATTAGGAGTCCTATAACTTCGTTGTTGTATGATTAGCATCAAAAGGAGCAATTTCGTGACTATCGCATTCAAAACCATGCGTACATCTCACACAATTCTCCATTCAAGGAGACCTTCTTATTGTTTCATTGGTTCTCTAAAATTTTTAAAGAAAGAGGTGATTAGGAGTTCTATTACTTCGTTCTAATATGATTAGTATCAAAAGGAGCAATCCCACGACTATCGCGTTAAAAACGATGCGTAGTACATCTCACACAAGTCTTGATTTAGGTAGACCTTTTTATTGATTCATTGGATTTCTCAAATTGTCAATGAAAGAGGTTTTTATGAGTCTTATGACTTCGTTCTAGTTCGATTTGCATCAAAAAGAAGCAATTCTATCACTAGTGATTTCAAAACGATCCGTACATCTCACACATGTCTTCATTTAGGAAGACCTTCTTATTGTTTCATTTGTTCTTTAAAATTGTAAAAATATAGGTGATTATAAGTCCTATTATTTCGTTCTAGTTGAAATTAGAATCAAAAGGAGCAATCCCATCACTATAGCGTCCAAAACGATGCGTAGATCTCACACAAGTCTTCATTTAAGGAGACCTTCATATTGTTCCATTTGTTGTTTCAAATATACAAAGAAAGAGGTGATTAAGAGTTGTTTTACTTTGTTCTACTTTGCTTAGCGTCAAAAGAAGAAACCCATGACTATCACGTTCAAAATCATGCGTACATCTCACACAAGTCTTTATTTAGGGAGACCTTCTTATTATTTCATTGGTGCTCTAAAATTGTCAAAGAAAGAGGTGATTAGGAGTCCTATAACTTCGTTCTAATGTGATTAGCATCAAAAGGAGCAATCCCATGACTATCGCGTTCAAAACGATGCGTACATCTCACACAAGTCTTTATTTAAAGAGACTTTCTTATTGTTTCATTGGTTCTCTAAAATTATCAAAGAAAGAGATGATTATGAGTCCTATTACTTGGTTCTAATTTGATTAGCATCAAAAGGAGCATTCCATGACTATCGCGTTAAAAACGATGTGTACATCTCACACAAGTCTTGATTTAGGGGAGAACTTCTTATTGTGTAATTGGTTCCCTCAAATTATTAGAGAAAGAGGTGATTATGAGTCCTATGACTTCTTTCTATTTAGATTAGCATTAAATGGAGCAATCCTATCACTAGCGCCTTCAAAACGATCCGTACATCTCACACAAGTTTTCATTTAGGGAGACATTCTTATTGTTTTGTTAGTTTTCACAAATTGTCAAAATATAGGTGATTATGAGTCATATTACTTCGTTCTAGTTGAAATGAGCATCAAAAGGAGTAATCCAATCAATATCGCGTCCAAAACAATTCGTATATCTCACAGAAGTCTTCATTTAGGGAGACCTTCATATTGTTTCATTGGTTGTATCGAATTTACAAAGAAAAAGGAGATTAAGAGTTGTATTACTTCGTTCTACTTTGATTAGCGTTAAAAGGAGAAGCCAATGACTGTGGCGTTCAAAAGCATGCGTACATTTCACACAAGTCTTCATTTAGGAGACCTTATTGTTTAATTGGTGTTCTAAAATTGTCAAAGAAAGAGGTGATTAGGAGTCCTATAACTTCGTTCTTGTTTGATTAGCATCAAAAGGAGTAATTCTATGACTATCACGTCCAAAACAATGCGTATATCTCACACGAGTCTTTATTTAAGGAGATCTTCTTATTGTTTCATTGGTTCTCTAAAATTATCAAAGGAAGAGGTGATTATGAGTCATATTACTTCGTTCTAGTTGAAATTAGCATCAAAAGTAGCAATCCAATCAATATCGCGTCCAAAACGATGCTTAGATCTCACACATGTCTTCATTTAGGGAGACCTTCATATTATTTCATTGGTTGTATCAAATTTACAAAGAAAGAGGTGATTAAGAGTTGTATTACTTCGTTCAACTTTGATTAGTGTTAAAAGGAGAAACCCATGACTGTGGCGTTCAAAACCATGCGTACATCTCGCACAAGTCTTCATTTAGGGAGACCTTATTGTTTCATTGGGGTTCTAAAATTGTCAAAGAAAGAGGTGATTAGGAGTCCTATAACTTCGTTGTTGTATGATTAGCATCAAAAGGAGCAATTTCGTGACTATCGCATTCAAAACCATGCGTACATCTCACACAAGTCTCCATTCAAGGAGACCTTCTTATTGTTTCATTGGTTCTCTAAATTTTTTAAGAAAGAGGTGATCAGGAGTTCTATTACTTCTTTCTAATATGATTAGTATCAAAAGGAGCAATCCCACGACTATCGCGTTAAAAACGATGCATAGTACATCTCACACAAGTCTTGATTTAGGTAGACCTTTTTATTGATTCATTGTATTTCTAAAATTGTCAATGAAAGAGGTTTTTATGAGTCTTATGACTTCGTTCTAGTTCGATTTGCATCAAAAGAAGCAATTCTATCCCTAGTGCCTTCAAAACGATCCGTACATCTCACACATGTCTTCATTTAGGAAGACCTTCTTATTGTTTCATTAGTTCTTTAAAATTGTAAAAATATAGGTGATTATGAGTCCTATTATTTCGTTCTAGTTGAAATTAGAATCAAAAGGAGCAATTCCATCACTATAGCGTCCAAAACGATGCGTAGATCTCACACAAGTCTTCATTTAGGGAGACCTTCATATTGTTCCATTGGTTGTTTCAAATTTACAAAGAAAGAGGTGATTAAGAGTTGTATTACTTCGTTCTACTTTGATTAGCGTCAAAAGAAGAAACCCATGACTATCACGTTCAAAACCATGCGTACATCTCACACAAGTCTTTATTTAGGGAGACCTTCTTATTATTTCATTGGTGCTCTAAAATTGTCAAAGAAAGAGGTGATTAGGAGTCCTATAACTTCGTTCTAATTTGATTAGCATCAAAAGGAGCAATCCCATGACTATCGCGTTCAAAACGATGCGTACATCTCACACAAGTCTTTATTTAAAGAGACTTTCTTATTGTTTCATTGGTTCCCTAAAATTATCAAAGAAAAGATGATTATGAGTCCTATTACTTGGTTCTAATTTGATTAGCATCAAAAGGAGCATTCCATGACTATCGCGTTAAAAACAATGTGTACATCTCATACAAGTCTTGATTTAGGGGAGAACTTCTTATTGTGTCATTGGTTCCCTCAAATTATCAGAGAAATAGGTGATTATGTGTCCTATGACTTCTTTCTATTTAGATTAGCATTAAATGGAGCAATCCTATCACTAGCGCCTTCGAAACGATCTGTACATCTCAGACAAGTTTCATTTAGGGAGACCTTCTTATTGTTTTGTTAGTTTTCACAAATTGTCAAAATATAGGTGATTATGAGTCATATTACTTCGTTCTAGTTGAAATGAGCATCAAAAGGAGTAATCCAATCAATATCGCATCCAAAACGATGCGTAGAACTCACACAAGTTTTCATTTAGGGAGACCTTCATATTGTTTCATTGGTTGTATCAAATTTACAAAGAAAGAGGAGATTAAGAGTTGTATTACTTCGTACTACTTTGATTAGCGTTAAAAGGAGAAACCCACGACTGTGGCGTTCAAAACCATGCGTACATTTCACACAAGTCTTCATTTAGGAGACCTTATTGTTTCATTGGTGTTCTAAAATTATCAAAAAAAGAGGTGATTAGGAGTCCTATAACTTCGTTCTTGTTTGATTAGCATCAAAAGGAGCAATTCCATGACTATCACGTTCAAAACCATGCGTACATCTCACACAAGTCTTCATTTAAGGAGACCTTCTTATTATTTCATTGGTTCTCTAAAATTGTCAAAGAAAGAGGTGATTATGAGTCATATTACTTTGTTCTAGTTGAAATTAGCATCAAAAGTAGCATTCCAATCAATATTGCGTCCAAAACGATGCTTAGATCTCACACAAGTCTTCATTTAGGGAGACCTTCATATTGTTTCGTTGGTTGTATCAAATTTACAAAGAAAGAGGTTATTAAGAGTTGTATTACTTCGTTCAACTTTGATTAGTGTTAAAACGAGAAACCCATGACTGTGGCGTTCAAAACCATGCGTGCATCTCGCACAAGTCTTCATTTAGGGAGACCTTATTGTTTCATTAGGGTTCAAAATTTGTCAAAGAAAGAGGTGATTAGGAGTCCTATAACTTCGTTCTTGTTTGATTAGCATCAAAAGGAGCAATTCCATGACTATCACGTTCAAAACCATGCGTACATCTCACACAAGTCTTCATTTAAGGAGACCTTCTTATTATTTCATTGGTTCTCTAAAATTGTCAAAGGAAGAGGTGATTATGAGTCATATTACTTCGTTCTAGTTGAAATTAGCATCAAAAGTAGCAATCCAATCAATATCGCGTCCAAAACGATGCTTAGATCTCACACATGTCTTCATTTAGGGAGACCTTCATATTATTTCATTGGTTGTATCAAATTTACAAAGAAAGAGGTGATTAAGAGTTGTATTACTTCGTTCAACTTTGATTAGTGTTAAAAGGAGAAACCCATGACTGTGGCGTTCAAAACCATGCGTACATCTCGCACAAGTCTTCATTTAGGGAGACCTTATTGTTTCATTGGGGTTCTAAAATTGTCAAAGAAAGAGGTGATTAGGAGTCCTATAACTTCGTTGTTGTATGATTAGCATCAAAAGGAGCAATTTCGTGACTATCGCATTCAAAACCATGCGTACATCTCACACAAGTCTCCATTCAAGGAGACCTTCTTATTGTTTCATTGGTTCTCTAAAATTTTTAAAGAAAGAGGTGATTAGGAGTTCTATTACTTCGTTCTAATATGATTAGTATCAAAAGGAGCAATCCCACGACTATCGCGTTAAAAACGATGCGTAGTACATCTCACACAAGTCTTGATTTAGGTAGACCTTTTTATTGATTCATTGGATTTCTCAAATTGTCAATGAAAGAGGTTTTTATGAGTCTTATGACTTCGTTCTAGTTCGATTTGCATCAAAAAGAAGCAATTCTATCACTAGTGATTTCAAAACGATCCGTACATCTCACACATGTCTTCATTTAGGAAGACCTTCTTATTGTTTCATTAGTTCTTTAAAATTGTAAAAATATAGGTGATTATAAGTCCTATTATTTCGTTCTAGTTGAAATTAGAATCAAAAGGAGCAATTCCATCACTATAGCGTCCAAAACGATGCGTAGATCTCACACAAGTCTTCATTTAGGGAGACCTTCATATTGTTCCATTGATTGTTTCAAATTTACAAAGAAAGAGGTGATTAAGAGTTGTATTACTTCGTTCTACTTTGATTAGCGTCAAAAGAAGAATCCCATGCATATCACGTTCAAAACCATGCGTACATCTCACACAAGTCTTTATTTAGGGAGACCTTCTTATTATTTCATTGGTGCTCTAAAATTGTCAAAGAAAGAGGTGATTAGGAGTCCTATAACTTCGTTCTAATTTGATTAGCATCAAAAGGAGCAATCCCATGACTATCGCGTTCAAAACGATGCGTACATCTCACACAAGTCTTTATTTAAAGAGACTTTCTTATTGTTTCATTGGTTCTCTAAAATTATCAAAGAAAGAGATGATTATGAGTCCTATTACTTGGTTCTAATTTGATTAGCATCAAAAGGAGCATTCCATGACTATCGCGTTAAAAACGATGTGTACATCTCACACAAGTCTTGATTTAGGGGAGAACTTCTTATTGTGTAATTGGTTCCCTCAAATTATTAGAGAAAGAGGTGATTATGAGTCCTATGACTTCTTTCTATTTAGATTAGCATTAAATGGAGCAATCCTATCACTAGCGCCTTCAAAACGATCCGTACATCTCACACAAGTTTTCATTTAGGGAGACCTTCTTATTGTTTTGTTAGTTTTCACAAATTGTCAAAATATAGGTGATTATGAGTCATATTACTTCGTTCTAGTTGAAATGAGCATCAAAAGGAGTAATCCAATCAATATCGCGTCCAAAACAATTCGTATATCTCACAGAAGTCTTCATTTAGGGAGACCTTCATATTGTTTCATTGGTTGTATCGAATTTACAAAGAAAAAGGAGATCAAGAGTTGTATTACTTCGTTCTACTTTGATTAGCGTTAAAAGGAGAAGCCAATGACTGTGGCGTTCAAAAGCATGCGTACATTTCACACAAGTCTTCATTTAGGAGACCTTATTGTTTAATTGGTGTTCTAAAATTGTCAAAGAAAGAGGTGATTAGGAGTCCTATAACTTCGTTCTTGTTTGATTAGCATCAAAAGGAGTAATTCTATGACTATCACGTCCAAAACAATGCGTATATCTCACACGAGTGTTTATTTAAGGAGATCTTCTTATTGTTTCATTGGTTCTCTAAAATTGTCAAAGAAAGAGGTGATTATGAGTCATATTACTTTGTTCTAGTTGAAATTAGCATCAAAAGTAGCATTCCAATCAATATTGCGTCCAAAACGATGCTTAGATCTCACACAAGTCTTCATTTAGGGAGACCTTCATATTGTTTCGTTGGTTGTATGAAATTTACAAAGAAAGAGGTTATTAAGAGTTGTATTACTTCGTTCAACTTTGATTAGTGTTAAAAGGAGAAACCCATGACTGTGGCATTCAAAACCATGCGTGCATCTCGCACAAGTCTTCATTTAGGGAGACCTTATTGTTTCATTGGGGTTCAAAATTTGTCAAAGAAAGAGGTGATTAGGAGTCCTATAACTTCGTTGTTGTATGATTAGCATCAAAAGGAGCAATTCCATGACTATCACGTTCAAAACCATGCGTACGTCTCACACAATTCTCCATTCAAGGAGACCTTCTTATTGTTTCATTGGTTCTCTAAAATTTTTAAAGAAAGAGGTGATTAGGAGTTCTATTACTTCGTTCTAATATGATTAGTATCAAAAGGAGCAATCCCACGACTATCGCGTTAAAAACGATGCGTAGTACATCTCACACAAGTCTTGATTTAGGTAGACCTTTTTATTGATTCATTGGATTTCTCAAATTGTCAATGAAAGAGGTTTTTATGAGTCTTATGACTTCGTTCTAGTTCGATTTGCATCAAAAAGAAGCAATTCTATCACTAGTGATTTCAAAACGATCCGTACATCTCACACATGTCTTCATTTAGGAAGACCTTCTTATTGTTTCATTAGTTCTTTAAAATTGTAAAAATATAGGTGATTATAAGTCCTATTATTTCGTTTTAGTTGAAATTAGAATCAAAAGGAGCAATCCCATCACTATAGCGTCCAAAACGATGCGTAGATCTCACACAAGTCTTCATTTAAGGAGACCTTCATATTGTTCCATTTGTTGTTTCAAATATACAAAGAAAGAGGTGATTAAGAGTTGTTTTACTTTGTTCTACTTTGCTTAGCGTCAAAAGAAGAAACCCATGACTATCACGTTCAAAATCATGCGTACATCTCACACAAGTCTTTATTTAGGGAGACCTTCTTATTATTTCATTGGTGCTCTAAAATTGTCAAAGAAAGAGGTGATTAGGAGTCCTATAACTTCGTTCTAATGTGATTAGCATCAAAAGGAGCAATCCCATGACTATCGCGTTCAAAACGATGCGTACATCTCACACAAGTCTTTATTTAAAGAGACTTTCTTATTGTTTCATTGGTTCTCTAAAATTATCAAAGAAAGAGATGATTATGAGTCCTATTACTTGGTTCTAATTTGATTAGCATCAAAAGGAGCATTCCATGACTATCGCGTTAAAAACGATGTGTACATCTCACACAAGTCTTGATTTAGGGGAGAACTTCTTATTGTGTAATTGGTTCCCTCAAATTATTAGAGAAAGAGGTGATTATGAGTCCTATGACTTCTTTCTATTTAGATTAGCATTAAATGGAGCAATCCTATCACTAGCGCCTTCAAAACGATCCGTACATCTCACACAAGTTTTCATTTAGGGAGACCTTCTTATTGTTTTGTTAGTTTTCACAAATTGTCAAAATATAGGTGATTATGAGTCATATTACTTCGTTCTAGTTGAAATGAGCATCAAAAGGAGTAATCCAATCAATATCGCGTCCAAAACAATTCGTATATCTCACAGAAGTCTTCATTTAGGGAGACCTTCATATTGTTTCATTGGTTGTATCGAATTTACAAAGAAAAAGGAGATCAAGAGTTGTATTACTTCAGTTCTACTTTGATTAGCGTTAAAAGGAGAAGCCAATGACTGTGGCGTTCAAAAGCATGCGTACATTTCACACAAGTCTTCATTTAGGAGACCTTATTGTTTAATTGGTGTTCTAAAATTGTCAAAGAAAGAGGTGATTAGGAGTCCTATAACTTCGTTCTTGTTTGATTAGCATCAAAAGGAGTAATTCTATGACTATCACGTCCAAAACAATGCGTATATCTCACACGAGTCTTTATTTAAGGAGATCTTCTTATTGTTTCATTGGTTCTCTAAAATTGTCAAAGGAAGAGGTGATTATGAGTCATATTACTTCGTTCTAGTTGAAATTAGCATCAAAAGTAGCAATCCAATCAATATCGCGTCCAAAACGATGCTTAGATCTCACACATGTCTTCATTTAGGGAGACCTTCATATTATTTCATTGGTTGTATCAAATTTACAGAGAAAGAGGTGATTAAGAGTTGTATTACTTCGTTCAACTTTGATTAGTGTTAAAAGGAGAAACCCATGACTGTGGCGTTCAAAACCATGCGTACATCTCGCACAAGTCTTCATTTAGGGAGACCTTATTGTTTCATTGGGGTTCTAAAATTGTCAAAGAAAGAGGTGATTAGGAGTCCTATAACTTCGTTGTTGTATGATTAGCATCAAAAGGAGCAATTTCGTGACTATCGCATTCAAAACCATGCGTACATCTCACACAAGTCTCCATTCAAGGAGACCTTCTTATTGTTTCATTGGTTCTCTAAATTTTTTAAGAAAGAGGTGATCAGGAGTTCTATTACTTCTTTCTAATATGATTAGTATCAAAAGGAGCAATCCCACGACTATCGCGTTAAAAACGATGCATAGTACATCTCACACAAGTCTTGATTTAGGTAGACCTTTTTATTGATTCATTGTATTTCTAAAATTGTCAATGAAAGAGGTTTTTATGAGTCTTATGACTTCGTTCTAGTTCGATTTACATCAAAAGAAGCAATTCTATCCCTAGTGCCTTCAAAACGATCCGTACATCTCACACATGTCTTCATTTAGGAAGACCTTCTTATTGTTTCATTAGTTCTTTAAAATTGTAAAAATATAGGTGATTATGAGTCCTATTATTTCGTTCTAGTTGAAATTAGAATCAAAAGGAGCAATTCCATCACTATAGCGTCCAAAACGATGCGTAGATCTCACACAAGTCTTCATTTAGGGAGACCTTCATATTGTTCCATTGGTTGTTTCAAATTTACAAAGAAAGAGGTGATTAAGAGTTGTATTACTTCGTTCTACTTTGATTAGCGTCAAAAGAAGAAACCCATGACTATCACGTTCAAAACCATGCGTACATCTCACACAAGTCTTTATTTAGGGAGACCTTCTTATTATTTCATTGGTGCTCTAAAATTGTCAAAGAAAGAGGTGATTAGGAGTCCTATAACTTCGTTCTAATTTGATTAGCATCAAAAGGAGCAATCCCATGACTATCGCGTTCAAAACGATGCGTACATCTCACACAAGTCTTTATTTAAAGAGACTTTCTTATTGTTTCATTGGTTCCCTAAAATTATCAAAGAAAAGATGATTATGAGTCCTATTACTTGGTTCTAATTTGATTAGCATCAAAAGGAGCATTCCATGACTATCGCGTTAAAAACGATGTGTACATCTCACACAAGTCTTGATTTAGGGGAGAACTTCTTATTGTGTCATTGGTTCCCTCAAATTATCAGAGAAAAAGGTGATTATCTGTCCTATGACTTCTTTCTATTTAGATTAGCATTAAATGGAGCAATCCTATCACTAGCGCCTTCGAAACGATCCGTACATCTCAGACAAGTTTTCATTTAGGGAGACCTTCTTATTGTTTTGTTAGTTTTTACAAATTGTCAAAATATAGGTGATTATGAGTCATATTACTTCGTTCTAGTTGAAATGAGCATCAAAAGGAGTAATCCAATCAATATCGCATCCAAAACGATGCGTAGAACTCACACAAGTTTTCATTTAGGGAGACCTTCATATTGTTTCATTGGTTGTATCAAATTTACAAAGAAAGAGGAGATTAAGAGTTGTATTACTTCGTTCTACTTTGATTAGCGTTAAAAGGAGAAACCCATGACTGTGGCGTTCAAAACCATGCGTACATTTCACACAAGTCTTAATTTAGGAGACCTTATTGTTTCATTGGTGTTCTAAAATTGTCAAAAAAAGAGGTGATTAGGAGTCCTATAACTTCGTTCTTGTTTGATTAGCATCAAAAGGAGCAATTCCATGACTATCACGTTCAAAACCATGCGTACATCTCACACAAGTCTTCATTTAAGGAGACCTTCTTATTATTTCACTGGTTCTCTAAAATTGTCAAAGAAAGAGGTGATTATGAGTCATATTACTTTGTTCTAGTTGAAATTAGCATCAAAAGTAGCATTCCAATCAATATTGTGTCCAAAACGATGCTTAGATCTCACACAAGTCTTCATTTAGGGAGACCTTCATATTGTTTCATTGGTTGTATCAAAGTTACAAAGAAAGAGGTGATTAAGAGTTGTATTACTTCGTTCAACTTTGATTAGTGTTAAAAGGAGAAACCCATGACTGTGGCGTTCAAAACCATGCGTACATCTCGCACAAGTCTTCATTTAGGGAGACCTTATTGTTTCATTGGGGTTCTAAATTTGTCAAAGAAAGAGGTGATTAGGAGTCCTATAACTTCGTTGTTGTATGATTAGCATCAAAAGGAGCAATTCCGTGACTATCGCGTTCAAAACCATGCGTACGTCTCACACAAGTCTCCATTCAAGGAGACCTTCTTATTGTTTCATTGGTTCTCTAAAATGTTTAAAGAAAGAGGTGATTAGGAGTTCTATTACTTCGTTCTAATATGATTAGTATCAAAAGGAGCAATCCCACGACTATCGCGTTAAAAACGATGCGTAGTACATCTCACACAAGTCTTGATTTAGGTAGACCTTTTTATTGATTCATTGGATTTCTCAAATTGTCAATGAAAGAGGTTTTTATGAGTCTTATGACTTCGTTCTAGTTCGAATTGCATCAAAAGAAGCAATTCTATCACTAGTGCCTTCAAAACGATCCGTACATCTCACACATGTCTTCATTTATGAAGACCTTCTTATTGTTTCATTAGTTCTTTAAAATTGTAAAAATATAGGTGATTATGAGTCCTATTATTTTGTTCTAGTTGAAATTAGAATCAAAAGGAGCAATCCCATCACTATAGCGTCCAAAACGATGCGTAGATCTCACACAAGTCTTCATTTAGGGAGACCTTCATATTGTTCCATTGGTTGTTTCAAATTTACAAAGAAAGAGGTGATTAAGAGTTGTTTTACTTTGTTCTACTTTGATTAGCGTCAAAAGAAGAAACTCATGACTATCACGTTCAAAACCATGCGTACATCTCACACAAGTCTTTATTTAGGGAGACCTTCTTATTATTTCATTGGTGCTCTAAAATTGTCAAAGAAAGAGGTGATTAGGAGTCCTATAACTTCGTTCTAATTTGATTAGCATCAAAAGGAGCAATCCCATGACTATCGCGTTCAAAACGATGCGTACATCTCACACAATTCTTTATTTAAAGAGACTTTCTTATTGTTTCATTGGTTCTCTAAAATTATCAAAGAAAGAGATGATTATGAGTCCTATTACTTGGTTCTAATTTGATTAGCATCAAAAGGAGCATTCCATGACTATCGCGTTAAAAACGATGTGTACATCTCACACAAGTCTTGATTTAGGGGAGAACGTCTTATTGTGTCATTGGTTCCCTCAAATTATCAAAGAAAGAGGTGATTATGAGTCATAGAACTTCTTTCTATTTAGATTAGCATTAAATGGAGCAATCCTATCACTAGCGCCTTCAAAACGATCCGTACATCACACACAAATTTTCATTTACGGGAGACCTTCTTATTGTTTTGTTAGTTTTCACAAATTGTCAAAATATAGGTGATTATGAGTCATATTACTTCGTTCTAGTTGAAATGAGCATCAAAAGGAGTAATCCAATCAATATCGCGTCCAAAACGATGCGTAGATCTCACACAAGTCTTCATTTAGGGAGACCTTCATATTGTTTCATTGGTTGTATCAAATCTACAAAGAAAGAGGAGATTAAGAGTTGTATTACTTCGTTCTACTTTGATTAGCGTTAAAAGGAGAAACCCATGACTGTGGCGTTCAAAACCATGCGTACATCTTACACAAGTCTTCATTTAGGAGACCTTATTGTTTCATTGGTGTTCTAAAATTGTCAAAGAAAGAGGTGATTAGGAGTCCTATAACTTCGTTCTTGTTTGATTAGCATCAAAAGGAGCAATTCCATGACTATCACGTTCAAAACCATGCGTACATCTCACACAAGTCTTCATTTAAGGAGACCTTCTTATTGTTTCATTGGTTCTCTAAAATTGTCAAAGAAAGAGGTGATTATGAGTCATATTACTTCGTTCTAGTTGAAATTAGCATCAAAAGTAGCAATCCAATCAATATCGCGCAAAACGATGCTTAGATCTCACAAAGTCTTAAGGGAGACCTTCATATTGTTTCATTGGTTGTATCAAATTTACAAAGAAAGAGGTGATTAAGAGTTGTATTACTTCGTTCAACTTTGATTAGTGTTAAAAGGAGAAACCCATGACTGTGGCGTTCAAAACCATGCGTACATCTCGCACAAGTCTTCATTTAGGGAGACCTTATTGTTTCATTGGGGTTCTAAAATTGTCAAAGAAAGAGGTGATTAGGAGTCCTATAACTTCGTTGTTGTATGATTAGCATCAAAAGGAGCAATTCCGTGACTATCGCGTTCAAAACCATGCGTACATCTCACACAAGTCTCCATTCAAGGAGACCTTCTTATTGTTTCATTGGTTCTCTAAAATTTTTAAAGAAAGAGGTGATTAGGAGTTCTATTACTTCGTTCTAATATGATTAGTATCAAAAGGAGCAATCCCACGACTATCGCGTTAAAAACGATGCGTAGTACATCTCACACAAGTCTTGATTTAGGTAGACCTTTTTATTGATTCATTGGATTTTCAAATTGTCAATGAAAGAGGTTTTTATGAGTCTTATGACTTCGTTCTAGTTCGATTTGCATCAAAAGAAGCAATTCTATCACTAGTGCCTTCAAAACGATCCGTACATCTCACACATGTCTTCATTTAGGAAGACCTTCTTATTGTTTCATTAGTTCTTTAAAATTGTAAACATATAGGTGATTATGAGTCCTATTATTTCGTTCTAGTTGAAATTAGAATCAAAAGGAGCAATCCCATCAATTATAGCGTCCAAAACGATGCGTAGATCTCACACAAGTCTTCATTTAGGGAGGACATCATATTGTTCCATTGGTTGTTTCAAATTTAAAAAGAAAAGAGGTGATTAAGAGTTGTATTACTTCGTTCTACTTTGATTAGCGTCAAAAGAAGGAAACCCATAACTATCACGTTCAAAACCATGCGTACATCTCACACAAGTCTTTATTTAGGGAGAGACCTCTTATTATTTCATTGGTGCTCTAAAATTGTCAAAGAAAGAGGTGATTAGGAGTCCTATAACTTCGTTCTAATTTGATTAGCATCAAAGGAGCAATCCCATGACTATCGCGTTCAAAACGATGCGTACATCTCACACAAGTCTTTATTTAAAGAGACTTTCTTATTGTTTCATTGGTTCTCTAAAATTATCAAAGAAAGAGATGATTATGAGTCCTATTACTTGGTTCTAATTTGATTAGCATCAAAAGGAGCATTCCATGACTATCGCGTTAAAAACGATATGTACATCTCACACAAGTCTTGATTTAGGGGAGAACTTCTTATTGTGTCATTGGTTCCCTCAAATTATCAGAGAAAGAGGCGATTATGAGTCCTACGACTTCTTTCTATTTAGATTAGCATTAAATGGAGCAATCCTATCACTAGCGCCTTCAAAACGATCCGTACATCTCACACAAGTTTTCATTTAGGGAGACCTTCTTATTGTTTTGTTAGTTTTCACAAATTGTCAAAATATAGGTGATTATGAGTCATATTACTTCGTTCTAGTTGAAATGAGCATCAAAAGGAGTAATCCAATCAATATCGCGTCCAAAACGATGCGTAGATCTCACACAAGTCTTCATTTAGGGAGACCTTCATATTGTTTCATTGGTTGTATCAAATTTACAAAGAAAGAGGAGATTAAGAGTTGTATTACTTCGTTCTACTTTGATTAGCGTTAAAAGGAGAAACCCATGACTGTGGCGTTCAAAACCATGCGTACATCTCACACAAGTCTTCATTTAGGTCTCCCTCAAAATATCAAGTCATGTTTCTCTCTTTTTTTTTGCTCTGCCTTCTCTCTTGTTTTTACCTCCAAGATTGCCCTCCTTTTGCCCCTACCTAATTTTTTCGGCTCCCCACCTAATTTCCTGATTTTATTTTGAGTCCGTTTGCCCTTTTCTTTCCTTCTTTGTACTGTCTCCTTCCATTTCTCTTCTGTCCCCCTCAGTTTCGGTCTCCTTTTTTCCTTTCTGCCCTATCTGGTCCATCTTTGGACCTCTTCTCTCTCCTTCCTTCGTCCGTTCTGTCCTCTCCGTCGAGTCATTCTGTCTCTTTCCGCCCTAATCCCTCCTCCCTCTCTATCCTTTTGTGATGGTTGATTATTCGCACCTCTCTGCGGGTAACTCTGTTAGTAGCCCTTCTAGGGATCTTTTGCTGAGTTTGGAGTCTCTGACCAAAGCGCCCCTGTTATTGATGAAGAAGCTATGGCTGAATCTGAGCCCGTCCCGATTCCGGGTGCCGTCACTATTGAGTGGGGGCTCTTTGATTCTGAATCTGTTAGTGTTGTAAATGGAAATATTGGGCTGCAGTTTGGCACGTCTATGTCTGAGGTCTTCAAAGCTGCTCAGGCTCTCTCTCAGCAAGGTCGGGTTGATGCTGTTTGAGCGAGAAAAGAGCAATGCTCTTATGGATTTCATCTTGGCCCAAGGTTTCTCTGTCCAGAATATTAATGATTTTTTAACAAGGGCAAATCTGTTAGGCAGGTGGATGACCGGGACCTGTTTGTTAAAAGCTCTTAGAACTTCTGAAGTCAATGTTTTTGCCCCTGTTTCGGGGCTCCCCTCTGGTGCTGGAAAACTCCCTTTCCCCGGTATCTGTGATGTTTCTGGTAAGGATATTGATTATTCTCTAGATTCTTCTGGTGGTCTAGATGCCCAGGTTGGAGTGGGTATCCCTTCGGCTTGCCTTGATAGGCCTGCTAAGGACTTCACAAAGCTTCCTCTCGTTGGTCAGAGTGATTCTGATGGGGCTACGCTGCAACATTCATCTCCAGTTCGGCCATCTTGGAGCTCGGTTGTGGCTAAGGGTTCTTCCAAACCTGGTTTGGTCCTCGATTATTTTCCTCCTGCTCCCCCGACTCTGGATAATGGTCCAATCACTATCAAGCCTCCTTCAGAAGTTCTCCAGCTTGGAAACAATCTTTGGAACGCTTGCCTTGTTGGAAGTTTTATTCACTCTAGACTTCCGTTTAAACTTGTCGAAGATAGTGTCCATAAGTTGTGGGATAGTCTGGGTCTGCAAAAGGTTTTCTTGCAGGACAAGGGGTATTTCATCTTTAAGTTCTCTAGTCCTGAGGAGCGTGACAATATTCTAGCCTTAGGTCCTTGGTATGTTTCGAATAAGCTACTCCAGCTCAAGCATTGGAAGGAGGGGTTGGACTTCAAATCTGATATGTGCACTAAGGCCCCTGTTTGGGTGAAATTCCATAATATTCCCCTGTCCTACCTGTCTGGCCCTGGACTAAGCTATCTTGCTAGTGGGATAGGTAAACCTCTCTTGTTGATAAGATAACTGAAAAATTGGAACCCATGAACTTTGCTAGGATGTGTATTGAGATCACTTCCTCTTCAGCATTTCCTTCTAGTCTTGAAGTTGTTGTCCTTGATGCGGAAACTAAACTAGAAATAGTGGTCTCGGTTGCAGTGGAGTACCAAATAAACCCTTGTCGTGCTCTCATTGCTTGTCCTTTGGGCACTCTCTCTAGATGTCCTCAAGCTAATTATAAATGGGTCCCCAAAGTTGCCCCTTCTATGCTGCTCCTGCTACAGGTGGTGATCTCTTCTACCCCAGCTATCTCTTCTCCTTCTCCTGCTGAAAAATCTGACAGTTGGACCTTGGTTGCTAAGGGTCCAAAACAGCATGTTGGTCCGGCTCTTCTCTCCGACCCTCAAAACTCAAATTTATTCAACATCCTTTCCCCTGTGGCTGCTGGTTCTCAGGACTGTTTCTCTGACACTGATGTCACTCCCTCCCCTAACCCCCTTGTGGGTAAGCTTAAACTGATTGATGAGAAGGAAGGTAGGGATCTTAAACACAAAGCTATAGGCTCTCTTGATGTTGGTCAAGCCTCAAAGAAAAAGATCAAAGGAGGGGGGAGCAAAAAGCCCTCAACATAACTTTTTCCCTGTTTTATGTTAAATTTTGCTCTATGAATATTAGAGGTGTAAATATGTCTCCTAAGCAGACTAGCGTCCATGAACTCATTTGTAAGCATAGTATCTCTTTTGTTGGCCTTGTTGAAACTAGGGTCAAGTCACCTAAGGCCATTTCTGTCTCCAATGCTATTTGTAGGAATTGGCAGTGGCATTTTAATTATGAGTATCATGCGAATGGTAGAATTTGGGTTGGTTGGGACCCAAATACCTGGAATGTCAATGTTATTACAAAGTCTGCACAATTTATTCACTGTTCTGTTTCTTCTGTCGATCTTAGTTTTAATGGCTTTGTTACTGTTGTTTATGGGCTAAATACCCCTACCGAAAGGAAATCTCTTTGGCATGACTTAAGAGTTCTTGCTAGCTCATAAATACACCGTGGACTCTTATTGGGGATTTCAATGTGGTAAAATCCTTATCTGAAATTGATGGAGGCGCTTGTTCTTGGGACTATGGTATGCAAGATTTTAAGGATTGGCTTGAGGATCTCCTCTTGTTGGATATCCGTGCTATTGGCCCTCATCTCACCTGGTGGGACTCTCAAATTGCCAACCCTACTTACAAGAAGCTGGATCGTGCTCTGGTTAATAACTTCTGGTTGGACTCTTATCCCTTCTCTCAGGCTCTTTTGTCCCCGTGATCTCTCTGATCATTGCCCTGTGGTGGTATTTTCTGGTCTTCTCCTGCCCGCATTCCCAAGCCTTTCCAATTCTTCAACTTCATGATGGGTCTGGAAAATTTTCCTGATGTGGTTCGGAATGCTTGGCTCACTCCTTGCTTGGGTGACCCGCTCCAGATTTTGGCCGGGAAGCTTTCTGCAGTTAAGGTTGCTTTAAAGGGTCTCAATAAGCGCAATGGTAATCTGATCTCTAATGTAAAGCAGGCTAGGGACTGCCTGCATGCTACTCAGCATGCTTTCCCTTAATCCGGGTGATTCCTCTCTTCTCCTCCTCCAGAAAGCTCAAACCGATTCTCTTTGGGCTGCTCTCCTTCTTGAAGAGAAATTCCTCAAGCAAAAATCTAGAATTCAATGGTTGAAGGATGGTGATAAGAATACGAGTTACTTCCATAACCACGTTAAGAATAGATGGAATACGAATAAAATTTTGGCTATTAAGAACTCGGAGGGTGAATTATGTTCTGGGCATTTGGCTGTTCAAAGAGTAGCTGTGGATCACTTTTGCTCTTTTTGGCACTTCTTCTCCTGTTGATTGCTCTTTCCCTCTTCTCCCTGACTCTCTTGGGCCAAGACTGTGTCCTCTCTGCAAGCTCCTTTATTGGAACGTGATGTGTCGGCTGAAGAGATCCTGTCCACTCTTAAGCTCATGAAGAAGAACAAGAGTCCTGGCCCTGATGGGTTTAATGTTAACTTTTTCTCCATACTTGGGACATTGTTGGGGATGTTTTTACTTCTGCCATCCGTTCCTTTTTCAGTCAGGGATGTCTGCTTCGGGGGTCCAACTCCACTGCTATTGCTCTTGTGCCTAAAGTCCCGAACCCCTCTTCCATGAATGATTATAGACCCATCTTTGCTGCAACACAACCTTTAAGTGCATTTCGAAGATCATTGCTTCGAGACTTAAGGACATTCTCCCATCCATTATCTCCTTTTCAATCCGCTTTTGTTCCGGGTAGGAGGATCAGTGATAACATTCTTCTTGCTCAAGAATTATTCAGGAACTACCATAGACCCTCAGGCCGGCTAGATGTGCTTTGAAGATTGACCTCAGGAAGGCTTTTGACTCTGTTTCTTGGGATTTTTGTGGGCTGCTCTTAGCTTTTTAAATTCCCTCCTAAATTTATCTATTGGATCAAGGCTTGCATCTCCACCCCAAGTTTCTCTGTTAAGGTTAATGGGGCTTTATGTGGTTACTTTAAAGGGCTAAAGGCCTTAGACAAGGTGACCCTCTTTCCCCCTACTTTTTGTCATCATTATGGAAGTTCTTTCTCTAATGCTTGGCCAGACTTCAAAGCAGGCTTCTTTCAAATTTCATTGGCGTACAGTGCCTTTATCTCTCACCCATCTTTGTTTTGCGGATGATATTCTCATTTCTGTCATGGTGATATCGATTCTGTTAATTACATTAAGACTTGTCTTGACCAGTTCTCCTGGACTGGCCTTCACATCAATGCCTCGAAAAGTATGTGCTTTCTTTCACATATTCCTCCTGCCCAATCGGATCTTATTCTTAGCCATCTGAATTTCCAATTGGGGGTTTTCCCGGCTAAATTTTTGGGAGTTCCCCTAATAACCTCGAAGCTTAGTATTGCTGATTGTCGCCCTCTTCTCGAAAGGGTCAAATCCAAAATTAGCTCCTGGACCAACAAGTTCCTTTCATATGCCGGTCGTATGCAACTTATCAAGTCTGTTATCTACGCCTCCCAAGCTTATTGGTCTGCTCATTTCATTCTCCCTGCAGCTGTTTTGAAGGATCTTCAAGCTACCATGTCTAGATTTTTATGGAAGGGTTCTTCTTTAAACAAAAATGGCTCTAAAGTTGCTTGGACGAAGATTTGCCTTCCCTTTGCTGAAGGTGGTCTTGCCATAAAAAACCTTGCCGAATGGAATAAATCTCTTATCTTGTTACATCTTTTGCATGTCATTAATCCATTCTCTTCATCTCTTTGGGCTAAATGGGTTCATTCTACTCTTCTTAAGAACAAATCTTTCTGGACTATTCACATCCCTTCTAACTGTTCTTGGATTGGAGGAAAGTTTTACAAAGTAGGGATACTGCCCGTAGACACATATCCTTTGACATAGGCAACGGAGCTAATACTAGCCTTTGGTTTGACCCTTGGATTGATCAATCCCCCTTGGCAAATTCTGTCCTTTCGTCTCTGATTGCCAACTCTGGGCTGGGTCCTTATGCTTCTGTGAATAGCATTATTCAAAATTCTAGGTGGGTGCTTCCTGCATCAAACCATCAGGATGTTAATGCTTTTCGGAATTCCTTTGACACCTCTAGATCATGTAACTCAACAAAATGTGATAGTATTCTTTGGGATGGTATCATGGCAAAAGATGTAAAGGCTGCTACTATTTGGAACTCCATTAGACAATCTGGGTCTACTGTGTCTTGGCATAACTTGGTTTGGCATAAGATTGTGCCTCCCCGACACTCTTTTATTCTCTGGCTTGCCTTTCATAAGGGGCTTAGGACCCTTGACATTTTGACTCAGTTCGGGCTTAATATTAACCCTAGCTGTGTGCTGTGTTCGAATGTAGTGAAACTTTCAACCATTTATTTTTTGATTGTTCCTTCTCGTTTCAGATTCTGGTTGCTGTCCTTAGGCTTTGTGTGATGGAGAGGGTTTAGTAGGAGTTGGGTTTCTATCACTGGCTTCATCTCTAGCTCTTCCTGCAAAACTTTCACTACAATCTTCTCCATCTTGGGTTTGCCATCGTGGTCTATAGAATCTGGGCTGAAAGAAATGCTAGGATTTCTCTCATGTATCCACCCCTGCTCGTATTATTATTAGAGATATTATTAATTTAATTCAATGTGGTCTCCATTCAAATGCTAAATTTCAAAAAATTAAGTCAAGATCCTGTTACAGATCTCTTGTGTTGTAACTGCTGTTCCTGTGATTGTTCCAGTTCCTGTGTTTGCACTGGAGTGGCGAGTTTGGTTGGCATCATGATTTGGTTGCCTTGGCTGGGATTCCTTGCTGGCTTTCTGCTCCTTATCTACTACTTTTGGGTTACTGCTGTTGCTTTTGTTTTCACTTTTCTGCTGCTGCTGCTGATGTTTGGGCAGGTCTGGCAGAAGTTGTTTGGTCCTTTGCTGCGGGTCAATTTCTGGCCTTGGGTTTCTGCTGTCTGCTGGTTTCATGCCTGCACCTGGGTTCCTTGCTGTTCTTGTGATGATTCATCTTCTGTTATGCTTGATTTGGTTTCAGTGGTCTGGGTCTCTTGCAATTTTAGCCTGCTGGGTCTGCTACGGTTTGGGTTAGACCAGCTGGTTCTGTCTGCAAGATGTCATGTCTTGTTTGTCTTCGTTGGCTGTTCTGATTTTTGCTTTTGGTTCAGTTCGGTTTGGGTTAGACCAGTTGCACTTGCTATTGTGGTTAACCGGCTGGTTTCTGCTACTGCAGCCAGCTGGTGTTGCTGCTGGTATGTGGTCAGCCGAGTGTCTGGTGCTGGCACTGGGTTAAAAGGTCTTTGGTTGGCGCTTTTCATGCACCATTGCTGCTGGTAGCTGCTAGTTTCTCGTGGTCTGCTGCAGTTCTACAGCTTCTACTCCTTTTGCATTTTGCATGTCTCTGATATTTGGCTTTATGTGCTGCTGTTTGGTTTGGTAGCTGCTAGTTTTCTGCAGTTTTTGCATGTTTGCTGGGTTGCTGTGGTTTGCTGGTTTTGATGCTTTGGCCTGCTGCTATTCTGGGGGTTATGTTGCATGCTAGTTTTGGTCTGCTTCCTTTTGTGGATGTTGACTACAGGCCTCTTTGGATTTTGTCCAGTTGGATTTTGTCCAGTTAGTTTTGGCCTTTTCGTTGGCCTTTGTTGTCTGTTAGGATTTTATGTCTCTTGTGCTGATTTTCTATTTGCTCTCCTTGATTTTGGTCCAGCCCTTGCAGCTGGGGTCGGCTGGATGATTGTTTGGCCATAGGATCCAGTTCCTGTCTTGGTCTGTGGGTTATCATTGTGGTTCTTTGTTTGCTGGCTTTGGTAGGTCTGCTGCAGTTTCTTCATGCAGTCTGCTGCAGTCTATCATGCAGTCTGCTGCCACTGGGTTTTTTGCACTTTGCTTTTTGCTTTTGTGGTGTATTTATCTTGTTGTCGGTTTTGGCATTTCTGACTTGTTCTGATTGTTGGGCATTCGCCTTGTTTTCATAGTCTTAACAGCATAGGGCATGTCCTATGATGTCTTCGCTATTTTGATTGGGTTTTTCTCCCATGAGGTTGTGTAATCCAACTTTTATTTATTTAATTCAGTCTAAATTTAGCAAAAAAAAAGTCTTCATTTAGGAGACCTTATTGTTTCATTGGTGTTCTAAAATTGTCAAAGAAAGAGGTGATTAGGAGTCCTATAACTTCGTTCTTGTTTGATTAGCATCAAAAGGAGCAATTCCATGACTATCACGTTCAAACCATGCGTACATCTCACACAACTCTTCATTTAAGGAGACCTTCTTATTGTTTCATTGGTTCTCTAAAATTGTCAAAGAAAGAGGTGATTATGAGTCAATTACTTCGTTCTAGGTGAAATTAGCATCAAAAGTAGCAATCCAATCAATATCGCGTCCAAAACGATGCTTAGATCTCACACAAGTCTTCATTTAGGGAGACCTTCATATTGTTTCATTGGTTGTATCAAATTTACAAAGAAAGAGGTGATTAAGAGTTGTATTACTTCGTTCAACTTTGATTAGTGTTAAAAGGAGAAACGCATGACTGTGGCGTTCAAAACCATGTGTACATCGCACAAGTCTTCATTTAGGGAGACTTATTGTTTCATTGGGGTTCTAAAATTGTCAAAGAAAGAGGTGATTAGGAGTCCTATACTTCGTTGTTGTATGATTAGCATCAAAAGGAGCAATTCCGTGACTATCGCGTTCAAACCATGCGTACATCTCACACAAGTCTCCATTCAAGGAGACCTTCTTATTGTTTCATTGGTTCTCAAATTTTTAAAGAAAGAGGTGATTAGGAGTTCTATTACTTCGTTCTAATATGATTAGTATCAAAAGGAGCAATCCCACGACTATCGCGTTAAAAATGATACGTAGTACATCTCACACAAGTCTTGATTTAGGTAGACCTTTTTATTGATTCATTGGATTTCAAATTGTCAATGAAAGAGATTTTTATGAGTCTTATGACTTTGTTCAGTTCGATTTGCATCAAAAGAAGCAATTCTATCACTAGTGCCTTCAAAACGATCCGTACATCTCACACATGTCTTCATTTAGGAAGACCTTCTTATTGTTACATTAGTTCTTTAAAATTGTAAAAATATAGGGATTATGAGTCCTATTATTTCGTTCTAGTTGAAATTAGAATCAAAAGAGCAATCCCATCACTATAGTGTCCAAAACGATGCGTAGATCTCACACAAGTCTTCATTAGGGAGACCTTCATATTGTTCCATGGTGTTTCAAATTTACAAAGAAAGATGTGATTAAGAGTTGTGTACTCGTTCTACTTGATTAGCGTCAAAAGAAGAAACCCATGACTATCACGTTCAAAACCATGCGTACATCTCACACAAGTCTTTTATTTAGGGAGACCTTCTTATTATTTCATTGGTGCTCTAAAATTGTCAAAGAACGAGGTGATTAGGAGTCCTATAACTTCGTTCTAATTTGATTAGCATCAAAAGGAGCAATCCCATGACTATCGCTTTCAAAACGATGCGTACATCACACAAGTATTTATTTAAAGAGACTTTCTTATTGTTTCATGGTTCTCTAAAATTATCAAAGAAAGAGATGATTATGAGTCCTATTACTTGGTTCTAATTTGATTAGCATCAAAAGGAGCATTCCATGACTATGCGTTAAAAATGATGTGTACATCTCACACAAGTCTTGATTGAGGGGAGAACTTCTTATTGTGTCATTGGTTCCCTCAAATTATCAGAGAAAGAGGTGAATATGATTCCTATAATTCTTTCTATTTAGATTAGCATTAAATGGAGCAATCCTATCACTAGTGCGCCTTCAAAAACGATCTGTACATCTCACACAAGTTTTCATTTAGGGAGACCTTCTTATTGTTTGTTAGTTTTTCACAATTGCAAAATATAGGTGATTATGAGATATTACTTCGTTCTAGTTGAAATGAGCATCAAAAGGAGTAATCCAATCAATATCGCGTCCAAAACGATGCGTAGATCTCACACAGTTTCATTTAGGGGAGACCTTCATATTGTTTCATTAGTTGTATCAAATTTACAAAGAAAGAGGAGATTAAGAGTTGTATTACTTCGTCTACTTTAATTAGCATTAAAGGAGAAACCCATGACTGTGGCGTTCAAAACCATGCGTACATCTCACATAAGTCTTCATTTAGGAACCTTATTGTTCATTGGTGTTCAAAATTGTCAAAGAAAGGGTGATTATGGAGTCCTATAACTTCGTTCTTGTTTGATTAGCATCAAAAGGAGCCATTCCATGACTATCATGTCCAAAACCATGCGTACATCTCACAAGTCTTTATTTAAGGAGACCTTCTTATTTTTTCATTGGTTCTCTAAAATTGTCAAAGAAAGTGGTGATTATGAGTTATTACTTCGTTCTAGTTGAAATTAACATCAAAAGTAGCAATCCAATCAATATCGCGTCCAAAACGATGCTTAGATCTCACACAAGTCTTCATTTAGGGAGACCTTCATATTGTTTCATTGGTTGTATCAAATTTACAAAGAAAGAGGTGATTAAGAGTTGTATACTCGTTCAACTTGATTAGTGTTAAAAGGAGAAACCCAGACTGTGGCGTTCAAAACCATGCGTACATCTCGCACAAGTTCATTTAGGGAGACCTTATTGTTTCATTGGGGTTCTAAAATTGTCAAAGAAAGAGGTGATTAGGAGTCCTATAACTTGTTGTTGTGATTAGCATCAAAAGGAGCAATTCGTGACTATCGCGTTCAAAACCATGCGTACATCTCGCACAAGTCTTCATTCAGGGACCTTCTTATTGTTTCATTGGTTCTCTAAATTTTTAAGAAAGAGGTGATTAGGAGTTCTATTACTTCGTTCTAATATGATTAGTATCAAAAGGAGCAATCCCACGACTATCGCGTTAAAAACGATGCGTAGTACATCTCACACAAGTCTGATTAGTAGACCTTTTTATGATTCATTGGATTCTCAAATGGTCAATGAAAGAGGTTTTTATGAGTCTTATGACTTCGTTCTACTTCGATTTGCATCAAAACAAGAAATTCTATCACTAGTGCCTTCAAAAGATCCGTACATCTCACATGTCTTCATTTAGGAAGACCTCTTATTGTTCATTAGTTCTTTAAAATATAAAAATATAGGTGATTATGAGTCCTATTATTGTGTTCTAGTTGAAATTAGAATCAAAAGGAGCAATCCCATCACTATAGCGTCCAAAACGATGCGTAGATCTCACACAAGTCTTCATTTCGGGAGACTTCATATTGTTCCATTGGTGTGTTCAATTTTATAAGAAAGATGTGATTAAGAGTGTATACTTCGTTCTACTTGATTAGCGTCAAAAGAAGAAACCATGACTATCACGTTCAAAACCATGCGTACATCTCACACAAGTCTTATTTAGGGAGACCTTCTTATTATTTCATTGGTGTTCTAAAATTGTCAAAAGAAAGGAGGTGATTAGGAGTCCTTAATTTCTTTCTAATTTGATTAGCATCAAAAGGAGCAATCCCATGACTATCCGTCAAAACGATGCGTACATCTCACAAGTATTTATTTAAAGAGACTTTCTTATTGTTCATTGGTTCTCTAAAATTATCAAAGAAAGAGAGATTATGAGTCCTATTACTGGTTCTAATTTGATTAGCATCAAAAGGAGCATTCCATGACTATCGCGTTAAAAAGATGGTACATCTCACACAAGTCTGATTAGGGGAGACTTCTTCTTGTGTCATTGGTTTCCCTCAAATATCAGAGAAAGAGGTGATTATGAGTCCTATAACTTCTTTATATTTAGATTAGATTAAATGGAGCAATCCTATCACTAGCGCCTTCAAAACGATTTGTACATCTCCACAAGTTTTCATTTAGGGAGACCTTCTTATTGTTTGTTAGTTTCACAAATTATCAAAATATAGGTGATTATGAGTCATATTACTTCGTTCTAGTGAAATGAGAACAAAGGAGTAATCCAATCAATATCGCGTCAAAACGATGCGTAGATCTCACAAGTTTCATTTAGAGAGACCTCTATTGTTTCATTAGTGTACAAATTACAAAGAAAGAGGAGATTAGAGTTGTATTACTTCGTTCTACTGTGATTTGCGTCAAAAGAAGAAACCCAGACTATCACGTCAAAACCATGCGTACATCTCACACAAGTCTTTATTTAGGGAGACCTTCTAGTATTCATTGGGTGCTCTAAATGTCAAAGAAGAGGTGATTGGAGTCCTATAACTTCGTTAATTTGATTAGATCAAAAGGAGCATCCCATGACTATCGCGTTCAAAACGATGCGTACATCTCACACAAGCATTTATTTAAGAGACTTTTATTGTTTCATGGTTTCCTAAATTATCAAAGAAAGAGGAGGATTATGAGTCCTATATGGTTCAAATTTGATAGCATCAAAAGGAGCCCATCCATGACTATCGCGTTAAAAATGATGTGTACATCTCAACAAGTCTTGATTTAGGGGAAACTTTTATTGTGTCATTGGTTCCCTCAAATTTCAGAGAAAGAGGTGAGATGAGTCCTATACTTCTTTTTATTTAGATTAGCATTAAAGGAGCAATTCATCACTAGCGCCTTCAAAACGAGACTGTACATCTCACACAAATTTCATTTGGGAGACCTTATATGTATGTTTTGGAGTTTCACAAATTGTCAAAATATAGGTGAGGATGAGTCATATTATTTCGTTCTAGTTGAAATGAGCATCAAAAGGAGTAATCCAATCAATATCGCGTCCAAAACAAGCGTAGATTCTCAAACAAGTCTTCATTAGGGAGACTTATATTGTTTCATTAGTTTATCAAATTTACAAAGAAAAGAGGAGATTAAAGTTGTATTTCGTTCTCTTGATAGCGTTAAAGGAGAAACCCACGATGTGGCGTTCAAAACATGCGTACATCACATAAGTCTTCATTTAGGAGACCTTATTTCATTGGGTTCTAAAATTGTCAAAGAAAGAGGTGATTAGGAGTCCTATAATTCGTTCTTGGTTTGATTGCATCAAAAGAGAATTCCCTGACTATGCCTGTCCAAAACCATGGTACATCTCACAAATCTTTATTTAAGGAGACCTCTTATTGTTTCATTGGTTCTCTAAAAAGTCAAAGAAAGTGGTATTATGAGTCATATTACTCGTTCTAGTTGAAATTAGCATCAAAAGTAGCATTCCAATCAATAGCGTCCAAAACGATGCTTAGATCTCACACAAGTTCTTCATTTAGGGAGACCTCATTGTTCATTAGTTGTATCAAATTACAAAGAAAGAGGTGATAAGAGTTGTTACTTCGTTCAACTTTGATTAGTGTTTAAAAGGAGAAACCCATGTACTGTGACGTTCAAAACCATGCGTACATCTCGCACAAGTCTTCTTTAGGGAGACCTATTGTTTCATGGGGTTCTAAAACTTGTCAAACAAGAGGTGATAGGAGTCCTATAACTTCGTCGTTGTATGATTAGCATCAAAAGGAGC